>MU628686.1:0-33904 GCA_025688805.1 Aspergillus egyptiacus
ACAAAAAAAAAAAAAAAAAAAAAAAAAAAAAAAAAAAAAAAAAGACAAAAACCAACCATAATCATCATCGCTGGGGAATCACTTATAGGAAAATACCAAATCATGAAGAAAAAAGTGTATACCGAATGCAACAACCTCAACCCAACTCAACAAAGGGACCCGAAGACTTGAAGAAAAAGACGTTGGTAAGGTAGCCCCAGCGGAGCATCTACGCCCTCAACGCCTCCCTTTCTCTTCTCTTCAGCACCTCGTTCTTCGCCCGTTTCAGGCCCTCGCCTAACTTCGTTGCCTTCTTCCACTCGCGGCCCATCCTCTGCATACGCACGATGGCCTTGACCATTGAGACGGCGGTCTTAAGCTTCGCGGTGGGGGTGCGAATGTTGGAGGTACGGCGATCGTGGGGTTTGACACCCATTTCGGAGATCATGCGGAGGTCGGCGTCGTTACTGTACGCAATGTGTAGTTAGCAAGAGTTTTACCGTACATTGAGAAAACGCAAACAAAAGAAAAGGGCTGCAAATGGTACGTACCAAGCAACGCGGACTCGCTCTCCGAGTTCCATCAGCCCCTTGCTCCAGGCTAGGTCGCGACGGAACTTCTCCTCCCTCTTGAGTCTTGCACGTAGCCAGAGAATCTCCTTGCCTAGACCTAGCATTTCCTTCTCGTGCTTGGTCTTGTTCTCCGATCTAATACTACCTCCTGCCTTCTCCTTCTCCACGGCGGACTTGTAGCGTTCTTGTAAGGCATCGAGCTCCTTAAGCGCTGCGCTTGCTTTGCGGGCGTAGGAAGTGCGTTCTTCGCGGATCCTGCGGATCTGAGTATCCGCCTGGGCCAGGAGGGCCTCTTTGTCTGAGACCTGGAGAGCCAGGGACTCGGCTTCGAGAGTCGACTGCTTCAGTAGCTCATGGAGATCTCGTTGGTCTTCTTCTCTCATGGCGGCTCGCTCGAGGCCATGGTTCTTTGATTTCAGTTCTCGGATGGTTCGCTGAGCGTCGGAGAGTTGCTTTCGCAGGTTACGGACTTCTTCGTGGAGTTTCGTGGCGGGTGAGGACGATGGGGATTGGGATTCATATTTTGTCGTAAGTGCATCGTGGAGTTCCTTTTCAAGCTCAACAATCCTGGACTTGTAAGTGCGGATGGAAGACTTCTGGTCGGCTTCCCGCTGGAGCAGCGCCTTTTCCCGCTTTCGTACCTCATCCAGGTTGTGGCGGAGTAGCGATATATCAGCAGCATTTGCTGACTGCTCCTGCTCCGCAGGCGGTTGTTGCGAGAGGAATTCTTCGAGTTCGCGAATACGCTTTTCGTACCGCTGGAGCTTGCTCTTGGCCAAAGAGAGTTCTCGGTCCCTTCCTCCAGAAGCAGTTTGTAGCTTGTCTTGAAGTTGTTCGATTTCACTCGACAGACGGTTCTCCTCGATTGCTGCCCGCTCGATCTCGGTGCTCAGCTGCTTCTCAAGGGAGTCTTTGGCTTCCAAAAGAGAAAGTTTGTCATCCTTAAGGCGTTTGAGCTCATTCTCCAGCCGGAGAGAGGATTTCCGGAGTTCGACCTTCTCTTTGTCGAATCTCGTTGTGTCGTCGATCTGGTTCTGGACTTGATCGAGTTGTGTCTGGAGCTCATCACGTTCCGCTTCCACCTCAGCCTTTACCGTCTTCAGATCATGCAGCTCCACATGCGCATTGGCGAGTTGGTCACGAAGCTTTTGCTTATCGGCAAGCAGCCTCTGCAACTGACCATCCTGCTCAGCGGGCCCTTTTTGCGTTCGGGCTTTGGCATACTCTTTCTCTTCCTCCAAGCTCGACTGCAAAACAACAACTTCATCCTCCAGGGATTGAACCTTCTCTTTAAGAGCTGTTTCCGTACGCCTAGTGACGCGCAGTTCCTCCTTGACGGAGAGAAGCTCATGTCGCAATTGGTCGATGGCGTCTCGTTTCGCCGTCACTTCTTCGTTCAGCTCCCTGACCTGCCGGCTAAGAACAGCTTCAGCATTGAAATGCCTTGCTTTTTCGCTGTCGATGACCTCTTGCAGTTTCGACTCTTTCCCTGTGAGGGTGTGCTCTACTTGTTCCAGCTTCTCAATGGTTCGCTTGAAACCTGCTGCCTGGTCTTCTGCCCTATCCTTCTGCATCTGTAGAGTACGCCTCAAGCTCTCCCATCGATCTTGTTCGAGCGCAAACTGTCCCTCTTTGTCTTCAATCTCGTGATTGAGAGCCTCGATCTCTTCTTGTAATCTCTCAATATCCTGAAGATAGTGAGAGCGGACATCTTCCGCATGATCCGTGGAGCGTTGCTTCTCATCGTCCAGGGCCTGCTGGAGTTCACGAATTTTGGACTGCGCCTTAGCTAGATCATTTTGCAGGTTCCCAGATTCACTTGTCAAGGCATGATGGCGAGAGTGGAGGAGTTCTTTCTCATCTGATTTGCGTTGAATCTCATCCCGCGCTTCCTGAAGTTGAGCAAATAGTTCGTCGCGCTCCTGACGGGCCAGTTCGCGTTCTCGCCTTATGTGGGTAAGCTCTTCGAGAAACTTCTCCTTGTCCTCTTCCGTCCCCTGGCGCGTCTTTAGGGACTGCTCCTCAAGATTGCGGGCCCGTTCAGCCTGGGACTCAAGCTCTTCCTTGAGCGCGTCATTCTTTTGGCGAAGATCCCTGATCTCTTCCTCCAATTGGCGAGAGAGTCCTTTTGTGCTGATTGACTTGTTTGCCATTTCCTCATGTAGTTCCTGGAGGTTCTCCTCAGCCCGTTCTTTCTCCTTCAAGGCTTCCTGCTCCGAGGTTCTGGCTTCAATCGCTTCAGATTTAGCCTGATCAAGGGACTCTTGCAGTTCTTCCAGTTGTTCCTTCGCTCGCCTAAGTTCCGATTCCAGCTCGGAGAGTGCATCGTTCTCTTGGTTGTCCCTGTCCTTCAGCTCCTCGATCTCCTCTTCACGCTCCTCGATGTTGCGATCTTTCTCTCTGAGGGATGCTTCCAAGTCTTCGATATTGTCGCGCAGCTTCTCAATCTCTTCTGATTGCGAATCTTTCGCTTCGTTCAATTGTTCTTGCAGCTGCCTCACCCGTTGGTCCCTACTCTCAAGCTCTTCGCGCATTGAGTCCATCTCCCGTTGTATGGTTTCGTCCATTTGTTTCCTGCGCATCTTTTCCTTGAGTTCTGCGAATTGCTGGCGGTAGGACTCTAAATCGCGTTCCGCCTGCTGAAGGCTTTTCTTGTATCTTGATATGTCACGTTGCATCGTAAGCTTAGAGACCTTGAGTTCTGTGTTTTCGAGAAGCGCAGCGTTATTATAAGCTGGTCCGGCCTTCTCCAACTGTTCTTGGAGGAAGTGGATCTTTAATTTCAAGCCGAAATTATCCTTGTCTAATTTATCGATCATCTGTAAAAGTCAGCAGTCCGATGGCATACAAGGCCAATCACATCGCCACGCACCTGCTCTTGCTCCTTCAATGTCATGTTGTTCCCATCACCCAGAACTCCGTTACCCCCTCGGGAAAGCGCTGGAAGTGGTGTGCTCTGGACGCTGCTGCTGGCCACTTGTGGAACAGGCGTTGGATCGTCAACCGTCCCGTCTTCCTCATCAATCCCCGTCATCTCCATTGGTGGCAACCCCGGCGTATTGGCGTTGCTCCGATAACTCGCTTTCAGGTAAGCCGGGGTTTTCAGCCCTCCCGCCCCTCGCGTTGTCGTGTTGTTCTTCATATAATTATTTTTCATCGCGCTCCTCAACATGGGGGTAAACTCGCCCTTCGCAGATGGGAGCTGCTGCCGTGAGTTTAACGCACTCCGGTTTGGTTTCTGGCCGGCGGTTGCGCGCGGTGTGTTGAGCTTCGAATTGGCAGAGCTGCGCCTTCGCGCGTCGCCCAGAACCTTCAGGACATCTTCATCTTTCGAGGGGGTTTGGAACGAGTTTTCGACCGAGTCCAGTGCTGATAAATTGTGTCGTCCAACGCTGCGATAGCCTGTCGTCAGGTAGGTCGCGTTTCCGTCGACTTCGGTGCGCGGGGTGTCGATGTACGGGTATGCCATTTTCCACCTGAACGCGCATCAAATCCGTCAATTATTCGGTGTGAGTTTCTATTGTTAATCTCCAGCGCGCTAACATCCCCCAGCACCAAGTAAGTCGAGGTTAGTCTGTATGGGACGAAGCAAGACCAGCATTCGATGGACGTGTTTTGGGCGGTGAGGATAATAATGTTCGACGCGGCTTGTTGACATCTGCTCGAAAACGGTTTAGTGCCCAGCACACCCGCCCGGGCCGTCAATGTTCCGTGTTTCTGTCGGTATGAAGTCATACCGTTGGTAATTTTAGCCTCCAGGCTCTGCAGCTGCGACAAGATCACAGAAGCTCCGCGCAAGGAAAGGAATATTCTCCGGAAGTGTGACACCATGGCGCCCATGTCGCAGGAGGATATAGAGTGGTTCAAGTCAACCTTTCGTCCCATTCCGAAACCTGAGCTGCCCGACGACTGCATTGAGTACGCATTACACTATATCCCTTCGAACCCCGCCCCCACCATTGTCGATGAGACTGCGGATACAAGAACGCGCTTGACGGAAGTACAAAAGACTGCGGCGGAATTAACGAAGACCCTACTCAAGGACTATATATGGCAAAGGGAGGGATTCCGCCTGGAATTTACTAAGAAAGATGGTACGCGTGGACGTCGTCGTGAGACTTTCTGTCTTTGGGAAATAATTCTAACAGAACTTTTTTCTTCTTAGGCATAACATGCCTGAGCGGGCGCACGAATTTCGGTGACTCGGTTGAAGATGAATGGGTGATCGTATATCTGCTGCGGGAGTTAACGAAGAAACACAACGATATCTGGGCCACGGTGACAGACAATGATGGCCAGTTTCTTCTTGCGGAGGCGGCTGGCGCATTACCATCATGGCTTGAGCCCGAAATCGCGGATAATAGAGTGAGTTTGCCAATGACAATTGTGCCATCAGCCATCTACTAACCCAATACGCACGCAGGTATGGCTACACCAAGGAGACCTCGTCATAATCAAGCCGAAGCACGAAAAGCGCAGAGTGACAGAAACGATATCGCTGTCGGAGGCGAAAGCGATAGTCAAGGACGATTCTGGACGGCTTATGCGCTCGACGATGATTCAGGAGGAGGCATTTTACCGACTGCGGAATTATCCAAAGCAGATCAGCGAGAACCTCCATTCAGCTCTCGTAACAGTACCTCGCAAAGTCGCCTTCCTCTTGCATCAAAAGCCCGCCTACATTTCTCCCGCTGTAGAAGCTTTCTACCTGAGGGATCCTATCGCGTTGAGACCTCTTCGAAGCAAAGACGCAGACGACCTTACTTTCAAGCCTGAGGATTTCGTTACAGTGAGCATCAGATTCACTCGGCCTGGCTATGCGCAGATCAAAAGCCAAGATTTTTCAGCCCCAAAGTCATGGATCGGCAAACTGCCTTCTACCGAGGATCGAGTGGCGTATGGTCGCTCTGAGTCCGGAATGAAAGTTACTTGTGGTTTCGAGATGCTTCTTGCAGATCCCCAAAACCAGGACAAGCCATTGGTGCGAGAAATGAGACTTTTACTCGGGGATCTAGACACCGGCGATGAGACTCTACCCACCGATGAAGAAATCCAGACCTGGGACAAGCGGGAAGACGACGAAAAGTGGCTAGATATAAGCTTCGAGGATTTGGATACGGAACTTAAGGGAAAGGGGAAAGACAAAGAGCGATCAGCAGGTGAATTTGGCGATGCGAATGCACAGGAAAACCTACAGCGCATTGTTGCTCAGTTCGAGAAATTCTTGAATGACGAGTCTGCTGGCTTCGAAGGCGCAGAATTTATCGATGATTACGACACCGATTCCGATGACGAAGATGACGAGGAAGAACTAGATAGCGAGGGAGAGGATAAAGAAGCCTCTTTTGACGAGGAAGAGTTCTCTAGGATGATGAAAGAAATGATGGGCATGCCATCAATGCCCGGCCTGAGCAAGGGGTCATCACGGCCATCGAAGCCGCTCAACCGTGTGGAGGAGTTAGACAGTGACTCCGAGGATGACACGGAGCAGATTCAACAACTCTCAAGAGAAATGGAGGCCGAATTGAAAGGAAGAGGAGTCCTCGATCTAAACCGACCTAGCGAAATCTCACAGGGCAAGCGCACCGTCTCGCAGGGAGCAGGGGAAGATGCAAATGGCGATTTGGAAGTCGCCGACGAAGATGTCAATGTTAATCTTGTGAAGAACCTTTTGGAGAGTCTTCAAGGACAATCAGGGCAAGCAGGTCCAGCCCGGAACATGCTCTCCATGATGGATCTGCCCGTACCCAAAGACGATCGCGAGCGGTAGTACCGTGTTCGCTCATCTAGTACGGCGATACTAGATTTGCACTTACAGTGGCGCTGGGTTCTAGGATAGGTTTCATGATAGAACTGTTGGATCAAAATTCAATTGGGACCAAAGAGTATCTCTGGACGGTTAGGGAACCTTGGAAAGCGGACCTGGAGAAAGCCGGGCAGCCTCGGCGGATGATAAGGTCCTTATCAGTCACGTGTGGACTTTATCGATTGTCCCGAAGGTTCCCCTCCTTTTCCTCCTCTGCTCCTTTCAACCCAATCTCCCGCTCTCCACCCCCACCACCGGCTCAATTGGGAGGGGCTCAGGCTGTACAGTGCGCTGCTGGCTGTGTTTCGTTATTCAGAGTCATCCCTCGTTTTACAGCCGATTCCTCTTACGCAGTGTCTTGATTTCCATAGGCAGTGACCGGGGTCCACTATAAGTCGCGGTGGTGGTGGAGCCACTTAGTGTCGTCGGGTGATAGGTAGTCTACGTATACTCGAGCCTATATAGGCCACGCTAGGCACCTCAGTCGCAATCAACCTTTCGCTACACTGCTGAGTGCGCCTAAGGATCGTTTTTAGGTTGAGGCTATGGCGACTCCAGCACATTGCTTCTATTGCTTCGAGTGCCTTGCTGCCTCGTATGACGGAGATGAACATGTCAGCCTGGATGCTGTGGAGGAACTTTGGGAGAGGTTTGGGCAGTACAAGAAAATTGCGGAGCTTCAGGACAAGACCGAATCGCTGTCTGAAGCCCAGACGGAGCTTTCTGGTCAGCAAGCCGTAAATGATAGCGGCCTGCAGACAATCAGACGTCCGACCATCGATCGTCTTCAAAGCCAAGCGACGTCGTCGGAGACTAGTGAATCTACAACGCCGTCAACGACTTCTAACAAATCATTGAGCTCCATCTTCTCGAGTGCGACCACATCCAGCTCTGTGTCTTCTCAATCTGATACGCCAGGCGAGAGGCAACAGAGACTGACCGAGCAGAAGTACCCTCTGTTCGTCACCTGGAACACGATCTCAAAGAGTGGTCGTAAATCACTGCGTGGGTGTATCGGCACGTTTGAGGCGCAGGAACTCTCCCATGGCCTAAAATCCTACGCTCTCACTTCGTACGTACACTCGCTGCAATTCTTCCACAACTTTTACCCCGTATATCTTGAACTAACCAAAACGCTAGCGCCTTCGATGATACTCGGTTCTCTCCAATCCCTGAATCACTACTTCCCTCGCTGTCCTGTTCTTTGACTCTCCTAGGGGCTTTCGAACCATGCACCAACGCCATGGACTGGACGCTAGGTGTCCACGGCATCCGCATATCTTTCATCCACCGTGGAAGACGCTACGGTGCAACCTACCTCCCCGACGTTCCCGTGGAACAAGGCTGGACTAAGGAAGAGACCATCAGAAGCCTCATGTACAAAGCCGGTTGGGACGGCCCGTCAGAAAACACGACAAGAAGATTCCTCCGGGGCAGCAGCAGCGCTAGTCTCAACTCGAGCTCGACGAAACCATGGGATCAAGTCTCTGAATTTCGAACAGTCAAATACCAGGGACTCAAATCCTCTGCTACCTATGCAGAATGGCAGGAATGGCGCCAATGGGCGTTGACGCTAGACGACGGGAGTGAGAAGCTGTTGACTTGATAATCTCATATTTCCGTGCGTGCCTGCCGTACAGTGTATACACTAGAGTTAATGGTACTCGGTGGAAATTGTTTGACGTTCTACGAATGTCGTTCCAATGGCTACGATAATGGACTGGAGTTCGCGGATGGTATTGGCGTATATGTTGGTAATATGACATTTCGGGCTTTTCACTAGCATTATGCTGGAATATAAATTGACGAACTTTGCCAAATCGTCCCCTCCAGAGTACTCAACCTCGCCCGGCTACATTGCATACTGTGTATTTTGTTCCCAATTTACTGACGATTTCTTATCCGTTGAAATATATATTTCGGAGTCGGGACAACCTTGGTCACGTATCAACCTTACTACCTACTAGTACCTCCACATTCAGCGCCATTATTGTAATGACGACATACGTCAAAGACCATTCTCATAAGCATAAGGTACCTTATTATTTATAAACTTTCGTCTCATGGCCATTCCATGCCTGGCATAATGTCATAGTCATCGCAACCATACCATACACCCCGAATTAAATGATCCACAGCAGACAGAAACAACCAATGCGAAAAGTAGGAAGAAATGAGGATGAGAGAAAGACATACGTCAAATGTATAATTTATATAGATTAGGGGAAGGGGTCTTCGATGATTCCTGGTCCCAGACCGGATTTATCCCATCAAGTGCGCCCCCCCGGCCACAAATGGCCCTGTTCAGGCCGATTCGCCGTCCGACTCCATAGCCCCGCCACAGTCTCCTTGACCCTCCGCTCCTGTTCTCGAATCTGGTGCTCCGTCTGCCCGCGCGCGTTGCTCCTGCTATCGATCTCCATGGGATCTCTTTGTCCGGACCCTGCCTCGGGCGCATTATCGCGTCGATCTTCAACGACCTCGTTCCCGTTTACGTGTTCGGGCTTTGGGTCGACACTCATGATCCCGTCCATCATGAGGCCGCCGCTCTCGCGGAGTTTGTTTATAGCGCGGACGGTATCGATGGCCTTGTGCAGGGTGCGACGGGCGTTGAAGTTCTTCTTGACGGTGGGGAGGAGATCTTGGCCGGATCCGAGGGTTTCGGAGGGGTCGTAGGGCGGGTTGAGCCAGCGGTGCTGGAGGGCTTGGTGGGCAGTTATGCGCTTGTTGGGGTCTATGGTTAGACAGGATTTGATGAAATCCCGGGCTTCGAGGGAGACGCCGCGCCAGTACTCGACGGGAGTGAAGGAGTAGTCAGCGTTGAGGATGGCTTGCATTTCTTCGAGGTTGGATTCGCGGTCAAAGGGTGTGTAGCCGCAGAGCATGAAGTAGGTGATGACTCCGATGGCCCAGAGGTCGCTGTATTAAGGGGTTAGCTGGTTGTATTTCATGGGTTTAACTAGCCCCTGGAGAGCGTAGGGACATACACAGGCTTCCCATGGCCCCTCTTACTGAAAATCTCGGGCGCCATGTATCCGGGGGTACCGCATGTCGTCGTGAGGACGTGGAGTTTCTCCTCATCCATGATTCGTGACAGACCGAAATCTGCGATCATAAGGTCCGCGTTGTCTTCGGGTGTACGGAATAACAGGTTCTCTGGCTTTAGATCGCGGTGTACGATGCCATGGTCGTGGAGATATGCTACCGCAGACAATACAGCACGCATCAGGTCTGCGGCATCCGATTCATAGTAACTACCTTTCCGGCAGATGCGGTCAAACAGTTCTCCGCCCAGCGCAAGATCTGTAACGAGGTATACTATTTTCAAACGGTTAGCGGACACACTCCTTCTGAGCCCCAAACAGCGGAGTTGTACAATTGTTCATCGTCTCAAAATAATCTACCAGGGTCAGGATATTTTGGTGGCCCATGGAGATTTTCTTCAAGATTGCGATCTCATTCCGGACCTAGTTTCGCCTTAGCCAGCTATCCTTCTCAGCTCTCGGTGTCGCAACCAGGGACAGTCGACTCAAGCGGCAGCAAGTCTGTCCGGATCGCGCATACCATGTGTTCACGTCCAGCCATCAGGCGCTTATTGATAACCTTCGCTGCATAGTATTGGCCGGTGTCGATATGCACGCATTCCTTGACGACTGAGTAGGAGCCCGCTCCCAAAGTCTTTCCAGTCTTATACCGACAAGGCTGGATTTTGGGCTTCTGGCCAGGTTGGACTTGGGAAGCCATTGTTGCGAGGCTGTTGCTATTAAAGATTGGGTCTTGGGGTTTTGGAGAAGGAAGAGGTCGGGGAGACGGATGCGTCGCTCGGTGCCTGTCTTTCTTTCAACGGTCAGTCAGGCGGAGAGATAGCAAAGAGGCCCGGGGTGGTAATGCGCAATGATGTAGCAGGTAGACATCGATAACTGCAAGTTGAAGGAAAAACCGAACAAAGAAATCTGCTTACCGACTTGTATCAGACCGACTCGGGAGGATTGCGGGGCCCCAAGGCAACAGAGCAAGCTGGATCGGTGTTCGTAGGTATAGCCTGGAGACTTGCAGACGGGATCGACTCAGAATATGAACACTAAAACAAATGAGAATTTGAAGCTAAGATTCGAGAGAGATCAATGACGGAGAGCAAGAGGAGGACTGGGCGAGAGTTGAATGATGAGGGAGGGGTTCGCAATAATGGGTCACCGAAAGTTGGCCGGCCGCTAAACTTACAAAAGGTTCTACTGAGTACAACGGTGCTGCCGGTCCCGTGTAGTCATCGATATCAAGCATTAGTACTGCAGAGCCTTTATCTTGAATCTATGGCCAGTCCGACAAGTATGTACTCGCCTCCAATGTATATACAGAGCGACGCCGAGCGCCAGAAACAATCCTACCAGATGATACTATACAGGCAAACACATTCAACGCCACTGAGAAACAGACCCCAACACCGAAGTTAGAAATTCAGACCTGGGAAAGAACCTCCTCAACAACATTCTCCAACAGCTTAAGTTCATGGAACTTCGCAACACTCGCCAACACACGCAACTTCTTCTCGATCTCACCCCGATTCATGGTCTCCACCCAAGCGCCACTGCAGGAACAATGCTCCATAAACTCGCTGACCTTGAGCCCCCCGCATTTGGAGCACTTGAGATCCTGTGTTTGCCAAGCAACAATCATGCCGTATACTTGACCGATGAGCATCTCCTCCTGTGCCAACCGATCATACTCGGTCTGACAGAAGGGGCACCGCCATGGCTTCGACACAGCGTTGATTGAGTCAGACCCCGGATCAGGAAGCACGTCTTCGTCACGGCATAAGTCGAGATCGCGGATCAAGCAACAGGCACTGCATGTGAGTTCTGGGATTTTGAGACTCGCGCCTGGATTCTCGAATCGTCCTTCCTTGCTAAACTCTCGGACTTCGAATAGAGCGAGCAACTCGCGGCGCAGGAGTCGAGTCTCGAGGGCGGTTGCCCTGGATAAGCTCAGAACCTGCATTAAAAGTTTAACCAGTTCAAGGACAGGATTGCGTTTCTCATCGTTGGGGTCTGACAGAACGCCTGGGAGAACCGGAAAGATGTAGTCCGAGGCCAGCTCGGGATGCAGAAGCTCTTCACGCTGGCGGCGGATGAGACCAGAGATCTGCTTCTTGAGTGGCTTGGAGAACTTCTCGGCCAGAGCAGCTGAGAGCTCCTCGTTGTCCTCCCCATTTTGTTGGTTGTTGGGTATCTGTGTCAGACGCTGCGTGGACATATCCTCAAACTCCGGTCGTTTGAAGCCGTGCATTAGTTCGATGTATTCCACAGTCCAGTTGTGGAAAATAGTCTGCATGGGCGGGGGCAAGAATCGATTGAGTTGCCAGTGCATCACCGTTTCCAGCGGCTGGTCGTCCGACTCTGCCACCTCTTGACATCCCTTGCCACCGTAGTTGTATTCATCATACCAGAGAAGGTAGTCCCAATACTCCTTAATGTCAAGGTCGATGAAGTGAAACGATGGATTGGCTCGAATCGACTTCAGTACGTACTGGCTGTAGGCGTAAGCGTTTCCTACTTCCGCCTTTGAAGTTTGGAGCAAGAGCCGAGTAGGACTCGCGAAGACAACATTTGAGCCGACACGCCGGAATTCCGCCATAAGCTGCTGGAAAGACTTCCTCGACAACATGCGCACATATTGATGTAACGACCGATCATAGAGGCATGAGACTGGACTCTCCACCCACCGAATAAGGTGTTGCACCATGATATCGGCCATATTATTTCCTTGGCAGGCTTCGGACCACCAGTGCTTCACCATTTCCCGTAGCACTACTGCACCGGCTGACGCGAATGCTTTTTCTGAGTAGAGGACACCAGAACCAGAAGCCTCAGCGGAGGGTTCGGACGCTGCCAAAAGTGAATCGGCCCCTTCCGCTTCGTTTATGATTGAAGAGGTGAGAATGGTGTTGATCGCAAGGTTACGAACCTCAAGCTCAACGCATACCGTGGTATAAGCTCCTGGAACATTTACAGACGGCATATCGACTCTTTCCATGGGCCCTGAAATGTCATCCTTTTCATATCCCGCGTGGTCGGGTTTAGGGTTCGAAGACCACCAAAGGACTACATTGTTCTGCTGAAGCCGCCGGGCGTATGAGACGTCAATCAGGAATCTGGGGTCGTCACTTTCGAGGTTGCAGAGAGGGACATCACCGTATCTGGCGAGCATTATGAGATGTTGAACCCACGATGAGAGATAAAGGTAGTGCGTGACCAGTCGTCGAGCAATGAACGACTGCCAGCCTAAGGGCGGGAGGTTCATATCTGATACTTCCGGCTTTACCGGGAGAATAGGGTATTCTCTCAAGATCGGGATATCATGGCAGAGGCGGCTCTTTTGTTGTGACTGTATGATCATGATAGCAGGCTGGCTCTCGTCGTTCCGAAGCTTTTTGATCAAGTCGCCGACCTCCAGATAGGCCTTCCGCCTTGTGGTGATTTGCGTCGTTTTGAAATGAATTTTCTCCTTGTATTCAAACGCACCCTGCGCCTGATCGCCGGTCTCCTGCAGCTTGCGAGCAAGAAGCTCGGAGTAGATTTTGTCGACGTTCGGGAGACCCTGGACATCCCTTGTGCGGTTGAGGATTACAATGTGAGCTTCGTTCTTTGTACTCGAGAAGATGGCAAAGATTTGCCTATCACCGGACGAAACGTGGTACAGGTAATGGTATGCCATAGCAGAATTTTCAAGGTAAATTTGTTCCGAAGTCGTTCGGCATAATGTCGAGAGATCGAACCCACGATCAAGTCCCTCTCCAAGAACACCGCGTTGGGCCTCATCAAAGGTACATACACTGCCTAGTTTCAGGACCGCACGAAGGTTCAGAGGGACGTTCCTCTCATAGACTCCCTCGACACTAGGATGCTGCAGAAGCGTGTCGATTTTCTCCGCCTCTCGCAAAAAGGTGTCTTCAGGCAGTGTAAGCTTGAACAGATGGACAGACGGGTGTCCATTTGGTAAGGTATGGTTGACCTTCTCGACCTCACAATCGGGGACATCGACATCAGGAAGCGAATCTTGTTTCAGGTTGATGTAAACACACCGTGGAACTTTTACTGTGAGAGCGTGTATCTTTCGATCGATCAAAACAAACGCACGGACAATCCCAGGTCGGCTTGTCTCGGCGAGCTGTAGAATTTGCCATGTACTAATGTACAGGAGCTCTGCTTGGTTTCTGAAGAGATGGCTCAATGAGTCGCCCCCAGCGTTTGCTCTCTCGCCAAAGAGTTGTCGGCGTCGGAGTCGAGCTTGCTTTTGTATTTTCCATTTTTGCTTCTGATACTTCAAGAATCCGACATAGTCGTCCGCCATGGATGGCATCTTTGCCGGAAGACTCGCAAACGGGTCCAGGGCCGTTTTAGGCTGACCCTCAGGGTGCTTTCGCTTCTGTACCATCTTGTTCGGGGAAGACGATTTGAGCTTCTCCATTGAGCTCGCCATTACCTCGTCAAGGCTGTCATTATGCTGGACACGATGATCAAGTATATTGGCAGAAATATCAGACAGAGGGTTCTTTTCAGATTTCCCAAACATATCTGTCACCTTCACTTGTTTGAATCTGTCATCCTGTTTGTTGATTCTTCGTTGCAACCAATCTGGATGAGCAACCCTAGGGACGGGGTTACGGATTTTCTGCAGAGCAGCTGGAATTGTGATAAGCTTCTGCACGACGGACCCCAACCGCTCGAGATAATAGTCCCAGTCAATCACGCTCCGAGGATCCATATCACCAGGGTCATCCTTCAGCCATTTGCGTAAGAAGTGGCGCTTGATGCTCTCTTCGGCTGAGAAAATAGTCACTGGAATTGCTCGTTCAGTGACAGGGGTGTTCCTCGGCTTTGCAGAGATAATGTACTTGCAGTTGAGGCCCTTATCCTTGACCATCTGCTCTCCCAAGAATTCCGCTAAGCGCCGCGCCGTCGTAATGGACGTAGACTTCTGACTCCCATATTCCTCGAGAGTCTTAGTCATGCTTCGGTTCTCAGAGATAAGCTCGATGAGTTCCTCGTCGGCCAGGGTGGCTCCGTGCTCGTAGAGAACGTCCAGCCATCTATCTGCCACTCGGGCAACCGCGGCATAAGTTTCAGTCAATGTTTTTCCTTCGAGAAAGAATTTGAAGATCTGGGTCTGGAAGATCTTGATAAGTTTGAGTTCTCCTCGTCTCTTGACCTCGAAACCCTTCAGTTCTGCGAGAGAACCATCGTGGTTGAAAACAGCGTAACGCTTCTTCAAGTTCTTGTCTTCCTCCTTGGAAGTGGGCAAGATCATCGCTTTATAAGGACCGTCGACTTCGAAAAAGATGGAGTTTTCGCTGTGTGTCTCGTACCGGAATGTTGCCGGGTTGACAAGGGCCTGGTATTGATGGTTTGTGTATCGACCGTGGACAAGATGATTCAGCATGACACAAGGATAGGAAATGCCCAGTTTCTTGCCATTCTTCAGAATGAAGGAGAAATCCTCAGGGAACGTCCCTGGAAGCATACACCAGATACCATCCGTGTCAAGCTCTAGTGGTCGCCCAATTCGTTCAACGAGCTCTCTGGCCATCTGGATGATACGCGCGCCAGTCAAACAAGTCACACCAGCCATCTCCATGGAATACCATCGAGATCCCTTTCTCATGACGTAGCCGTAGAAACTGTTCAGAATAACCTTGTGGGCAAGCTGCAGCGAGTCGTACAGAACAATCATTTTCTTCGCCTCATCTACCTCCGCACTGGGGGCACCAGAGGCCTTCAAGGATTCGGTCTTACCCTTCCAGACCTTCTGCTTTCCTTTGAAGTCGTATCGTCGATCACGGAAGGCACGGACGGTGTCCACATAGAACGGGTTTTCTCGTTGACAGATGATGGCCTCCCGCACCATTGTTTTGCTGTCGTGGATCTTGTGATAGATCTTCTTGCTGTAGTCCTGAAGTCGCTTTTTGACGATTGCTGCCTGCTCTTCCGCGCTTAGATCCGTAAAAGACCTCATTGGGGCCCTCTTCGTTCTGCCAGGAAAACGCTCGTTTTGCACAGCCTGTCGAATCATATTGTATTCATCTCGTTTTGCAGGAAGGAACTCGCCTCTCCAAGCCCACGGCAGACGCCTATCGCAGGTCTTCCCAGGGCGATTGAAGTCACAGGCGGCACAGTTCGACTCTTGGATCAGCGAATCCGGCTGAAGTCGATTCGTGATCATGATGTTGGGATACATGGAAGCGACGTCCAGATGATAAATGAAAGGGACTTCGTTCCTATGAGGGTTCTCCTTCAGGTCAATTAGTTTTTCAGCGATTTGGCTTTTGACTTCATCATAGTTAGTCACATCGTCCATGGACTTCTTCTCTTCTACCTCGATACTGAATTTTAGGGCTGCATCAAGGTCTCTTAGCAGTTCGTCCACAGCAGTTGGGTCAACATTAAAAGTAACTGGGATGTCGCTGCGAAAAACACCTGCTTCAATACTCTCCACATGCCCGCCGACATAAGTCTCTGACTCAAGGAGGTGGCCTTCGTAGAAGGCTTCCGGGGGGTCTTTATGCTTGTTCGGCAACACTATCTTCCCCTGATATGCCTGAACCATAAGCAGCATCTCGCAAAGCGTTCCAGTTCCTTTGCGCAGCGTATCGTCCGGATTCAAGGGAAGAATTGTGCAGAGAGAGAAGATGAAGGGGTGGATGTATTTCATATATAGGTAGTAAGTTGCGACGGCGTCGGAAACAGAGTACTCGGCCAAAGTTTGCGGACGTTCGCTGGCGTATGGGGTCATAAGTTCAGGGTCCAGCTCGTCAGGATCGTAACCAAGCTTTGCGACTGTGACTGCTTTGAGACCGCGGGATCCTTGCGGTAGGTAACTGTCACGATTAACCCAAGCAAAACAGTCCATGTGCACGCAGTGGTCACTTTGGTAGATGTCTTCACTGTTTTTCCGGAACCCAATCTCTCTGTACATGTCGATGCCTAGCACGCTCGCTCTAGCTTCGACGAAGGGCCAATCGAAGAAGTCACCGTTGTACGTGGCAATTACCGTTGGCTTCGCTTCCTTGATATGCTCAAAAAACCTCTCAATGACGCTCCGTTCGTTGGGCTCATTGAAGATCATAAACGGCCCACTGTATTCAGGTTTGGGGGTGTACTCAAAGTCGTTGATGTCTTCGGAGACAATCTCTCTGTTAGTGATCAGAAACCCTTGGCCATCGATCATGTACGAAATCATCATAATTTGGTCGATCACCGAGTCAGGGAACTTGAGCGGTAGTTTCGTCGTTTCAATATCGAAGGCGAGAACGACTGGATCCGCTCGTGTAAGTCGTTCCTCCAAGCAAGTCAATGAAATAACGCCGTGCTTCGCCTCTACCGTGTACCACTTTCCTATCCGGATATCTGATGACCTGTGAGCCATTGATTGTACTCTTCACTCGAGTCTCGCATACCTTTGTCAATCGCCACTCTAACATGATACGGAACATCATATTCTCGAATATCAATTATAAAATCACTCGCGTTCATTGTGCCATTAGGTCGTGCGTCATTAATTATTTCGTCATCAAAGAGATCGAATCCAGCATTTGCGCTTGACCCCGTTAGCTCGAGACTGACAGCAAACACCAAGGAGAACAAACCTTGAGATCTCCACGTAAGTATCCATCATGTTGACATTCTTCTTATTCTTCTCCGCCAAAGGCAGAAGCGTCTTTCGCACTTCGAGCAGGTGGCTCACGTTGGCGAAATCCAACTGAAGAAAGGTCCTCTTATGCCCAAGCAGATGGTTCGGCAACTTCAGATCTTCCTTGACCACCCTCTTAATTTTCTTTATAAGCCCTTCAAACATCCTCCGACACCATTCCTCAACCTCGGCCTCTCGGCCTGTCTTGACCGCAAGGAGGAAATAAGGGTCATATTCCACTGTTGCTTTAAAACTCCCGCCGTCGTCTTCAAGAAAGTAATAGTCGACACCCGCACGTCCTCCAGGGATATTCGGGTCTTCTATTGACGTGCTATGCATATTGATGAGCCAGCCGATTCTTTTCTCGCCCGCTTCAAAGCGCGGAAAGCCCAGGGATTCATCGATGCTGTCTGCCAGCCGGATTGCCTCGAATTTCTCATCTTGGGATGTAGCTTCTGAGGAGCGGAGGGAAGAAAACTCGACTGTTTTTGTTCGCTTGGGATTGAATGATGCGGCGCCTGACCGGAACTTGGTCCCATATTTGCTTGGTTTTCTCGAAGGCATCGCGACAGGCCCGGGCAGGGCTGAGGATCACTGCAGCGTGGGAAAGGAAAGTTGAGGGAACATCGAACGCAACGGTGGAGTAATATGGCCGGTAACTATGACTGTAGTATCTTGGACACGCACAATCGGAGTTAATATCACGTCTGGGGACTTGGTCTACGGGCTCAATGGGTCTGGATCCTGGCCCTGCGAACATGCAAATCCGCCAAAATGCCTCCGCGAGACGACGCGCTTCGCGTCGCACTATACGCGTGCCATATGATTGGCAGCCAAGTTTTACCGCCCTCTTTTTCAGGCACCACTTATATCTCGCGGATAAACCATCCCCCGAGCATATCATGAATATTTCCCCAGTCTAAGACAAAACATATGGTGTACTACCTAAGTTAACTGCGTTTTAGATCACTAAGAATATGGCAGACGACACACGAGAATCTGCGCCACCGGCCCAAGCCCAAAATGACGCTGGCCAAGTGTCCGAGACTCCCTCGAAACCACAAACAAAACACCAGCTCCCTCAGTCGCAAGTTGGGAAATTATGGGAGGCATTCGGAAACCCCGAGGAGCCGGTGAACATGCTGCCCAATGTCACTGGGAAGAAGGCAAACGATATCTCCGTCACAGAGGCGATGAAGTCAATGTCTTTAAGCAATGCGACCACATTCTATAAAACACCTTGTGCGCGCGACTCGCTCATGCTTGGAATCGGCGCGGGATTCGGTATTGGTGGGGTGAGGGGTGTTCTCGGAGGTAATTATACATGAAATATCGCTCGTTTACGTTACTCGGCACGCCGGCTAGAGGCTAATATGCTGTAATATCTTCAGGATTGCGCTCTTTGTGGACGGCATGCAACTGGGCTGTGGGCGCATTTGCTATTGTTTCGCTCGCATCGTATGAATTCTGTCAGCGCCGTCGGATACAAGAATTGGATGGGATGAAGCAAGCAGTGGAGATGATGAAGGAGTTGAAGCTCAAGAAGCAACGGGAGAAGGAACAACAGGCCGCGGAAGCTGCTCGTCAGGCGGAAGAGGAAAGAAAGCGGAAGAGCTGGACAAATCTGGCGAACTACAAGTTCTGGTAGAACACTCGCACGATATTTGGAGTCGCGGAGTTCGTTGGACTCATGTGTATATTATGATGGCTTGTAAAGTATATACTCCTATTTCGCTAAACACCAATCTGCTCCAATCATTGCAAATCCCAATTCCATAGCAATATCGCTCACTAACGCCGCTGTTGTTCCTTTTGTAGTCTGCAGCCAAGAAATGATCCCATAGAGATGTTGAAGACGCTACTAGCCAAGTTGCGTTAATGATAAGTTCATAAGTCGAACTTGACCCTTTTGTGGATGGCGCCTGATTGAACTGTTCGCAATTTATCCAAGTCACTGCTGCCCTCCCGACGTTCTCTTCGCTTCTCCCGCGCTTCCCTCGCCTCACGATGTCTCCATTCCGCAACTTGCTTCTGTCTCTTCTGCGACCTAGCCCAGGCAATTGCCGCGGTTGGTTTGAACCCTATACCATTTATACCATAGCCGTCATCGTCAGGATCAGTCGGCATGTGACCTGTGATCTCAGAATCGTTCCAGGTGAGTAAATCCTCCACATCATTTGTAGGCGGCGGCGATCCCGTGGCTTTGCGCGACTTCACAGAGGCAGGAGCATTTCGCTTTTTGCGAGGACTTCTAGATGCTTGCCTCGAGGATTTCACGGGGGATTCTGTGGGTTGTGGCTGGGGCTCAGCCTTAACGGCTGAACCCGAAGTGGGTGGTTCTTGGTCATCTGGCGAACGAGAGCGCTCTATTTTCGTTTCTGAGATTTGCAATTCGGGCATGTCATGAAAGCCATGGATATCTGTGTGAAGCCCTGGGAAGCAATTTGCTTGCAGAATAGGAAGAACAGAGGTTTGGTGGAGACTGCGATCGGGAGCTTGGGATTGGGAATCGTCCGGGCCACGGGTCCGTATTGCCAGCTCACCTAGGCGGCCAGCAACCACCGCTCGAGGGCTATACCTCCCTTGGTCATCACACTCTTGGAGCTTAGCCTCTTGAGGGCTAACGATTGATCGCAGTGAGTCCGGTGATGTGGAACGGCTGCAAATGTTTAGATCGACAGGTGAGGATCTGTCGCACACTGGAAAATAGAATGGTGACTGGACGCCTGGAGGCATTGTTATAATCGCGGGGCTGAGGGTGAGTGCGGGGCCCATCAACGAGAGACCACCTCCTTGGGGACAGTATACCTCCCCTCCTACAGCTGCGTTTCGGCTACAGGTAGCAGAGGCATCATTGGAAGAGTCGACAGGAAAAGTATTGGAAGGATGCGGCCATTGTGATGGCAGCAAGGGCGAAGGAATAACCATTTCGTCTCTCCCCAGATGGGACGGGCCACTTTTCCGCCGGAGAACATAGGCAGCCAAGGAGTTTTAGGTAAGACAGGCTGCTGACCTGACGACAAGAATAGAAAGATTCAAAGATCAGATTCTGTGCTGCTACAACCCAATTTTTGAAAGGCGTAGGCCTCAAACACATAATTTACAGAAACAAAGCCCATCAGATCATGAAGGAGCAACTGAAACAAGTAAAGCTCAAAAAAATCAGAAAAATTAGAAAACAAATCAGCCTTACAACGCCGCGACAAAGACGCCCTCATGTCCCAAGATGTGTCTAGGTACCTAGTGGCCTAGAGCTTCTTCTTCTTCTTGGATGGCTCTGCATCGGTGTCGTGCTTCCGCTTCTTCTTTTCCGACTCGCCGACGTCTGACTTGCGCTTCTTCTTCTTCTCGTCTTTCTCTCCCTTGTCCTTCTTTTCCTTCTTCTTTTCCTTCTTGTCTTTCTTTTCCTTCTTTCCGTCGACATCCTTCATATCGGCGTCGCTGTCATCGCCTTCAACGTTGATATCGCCTAGAACGGCATCCATGGCGTTTTTCTAGTAAATGTTAGTCAAGAATCCCAAGTTAAAGGAGTCCTGGGAACAAGGATAAAATGATCATACCATAGCGACTTCATTCTTGGTGGGAGCGGCACCAGAAACATAGAATTCAAGGCGCTCCTCAACCTGCTTCTTAAGGGCATCACCGAATTTTGTCGTGGGCTCCTCGCTGAAGTTGTCAATTCGAGAAGCGATGGAGCACTTGTTGGCCAAGAATCGCGAAATGCGGCCCTTATTCTTGGGACCAGCTCTTCCGATGAAAGAGGAGTGATACAGAAGACCGTACTTGGGAGTGTTGCCCTTAGTCTTCAAGGCTCTAAAAAGAGCCTTCTCAGCGCCCAGAATCTGAACAGTAGAAGCGGGATATTTGGACAAGTTGGTCAAGCTTCCAGCGTGAGAAATGAGACGAGCACCGACAATCTCACCGATCAGAGCAGCAAGGTTGGGAGCAACCACGCTCATTTTGGAAACTAGGTAGGCGTGAAGCGATTTGCGGTACTTGGAAAGGCTGACGACGCGTTGAGCGAATGAGATGACGTTCTCCATGTCAGACTCCGAGATATCCTGGCCCATACTGTGCTTCGCGGCGTCGATAACACTTTGGGCGACAGCCTCATCGTCCTCCACAATAGCAGCGATGTCATGCAGCTTATCTTCGGTCAGAGTCTTCTTGTCTCTAACAAGTAGGGCGATCTGTGCGTAGCGCTGGTTGTCCGAAACGATCTTGATGAGTTCGGGAAAGTGCCATGAGTACCACTCGCGCACCCTCATCGAGAATGTGTTGATGGCCTTGTCAAGTTGATCAAGAATAGCAATTGCCTGGATGATGTGGTTGTCGTCGCGTTGAACAGAGAACTTGACCTTCGCACGGGAGTAGGCGTGACCAAGACCGAGCTGAGCAGTATCCATATCCCCTTCTCGCAGTTGCTTTAGCAATTTGCTGGCATGCAGACGGATTCCACGGAGCATATCTTGAACGACCTCGCTGGTATCACCGGTCTCGCAGTCGACGAAGGAGAAAGAGGACTTGATACTTGCGGCAAGAGTTTTATCCGCAAGTCCCAACACAATATTCTTCTTTTTGCTTGGTTTAGGAAGGTTCATTTCCAGGAAAGAGACGAGCGTTTCTGAAGCGACACCCTCGGAAATATCGTTGATTTCACTCAAAGCCTGTTTGTTGTTTCTACGTTTTGTCAGTCGCACGTCGCAAATACAATGGACGAGTGAGCATACTCAAAAGGCAGGAAACCAGAAAGCTGAACCATCTTTCCGAACTTCGCAAGATCGTTCACACCTTCCTGGACCTCCTTCAGGTTATGTCCAACGACATCGGCCTGGTGCGCGACCTTGAAAAGTGCGTAGCCCATAGGGCCCTCGAAAAGAAGGTAGTCGGCCATTACGAAAGTTGGTAGAAGCCAGATAAAGAGGACTTTATACAGTGTCGATCAAAACCCCTTCCGACTTTCGCAAATTTTGAGGCTGTAGACCTGGTGTCGGTCGACGTGGAATTGAGCAAAAAGTGCCTGGAAGGGTAGATTTGCAAAGTCGAACTGTCGGAGCTCTTTTTTTTTCACAGCCGGCGCTAGTAAGAATCCCGAATGTGGGCTTTTTGCCAAAACCACCGGCTCACCGCATTCGACGGCAAACACTACGGGGTGTGCGGCTACAAGTTTAGCAGCAGCAAGCTCCTTTTACGGTCTATTCTTTTGTTTTTCCTCTGTTGTAATTAACAGGGTATATCTGCCTTCTGCTCATTTACCTCGCAGATATGTCGGCAACGCAGCTGCTCAACCCCAAGGCCGAGTCGAGAGTATGGGAGAAATGCCCCTCAGCCACTTTGCAAAGACTAACAGCGTACAGCGGAGGGCGGAGGCCTTGAAGGTGAACATTAGTGCTGGTGAAGGCCTTCAGGATGTCCTGAAGTCTAACCTTGGTCCATCCGGGACCCTGAAGATGTACGTCCGCAAGCTTTAATACCAAAGATCATTGGATGGCTGACTTCAATAGGCTGGTGGATGGCGCCGGTGGTGTATGACTTGAGATGGCGAGTGAACTTGGCATTGCGATGGCTAACGATGCTACGATTAGATTAAGTTAACGAAGGATGGAAACGTTCTATTGCGGGAAATGGTAAGTTGACGCTTCGAAGCAGCGAATTCGAAGCAAGTAGCTAACAGCTGCAGCAAATTCAAAATCCCACCGCCGTAAGACTCCATACCACTCGTCGCACGCCGCCATCCGATACTGACAGTAAAAGGTTATGATTGCTCGGGCCGCTACTGCTCAAGATGATATCACCGGTGATGGAACAACGTCGGTCGTCTTGTTGGTTGGAGAACTCTTGAGACAAGCGGATCGTCATATTTCCGAGGGCCTGCATCCCAGAGTCATCACGGATGGCTATGAGATTGCGAAGAACGAAGCTCTGAAGGTCGGCAAAGCGAACGCCATGCTGGTCTAGAACAACGCTAATCTATCTGATCAACAGTTCCTCGACCAATTCAAGATCGAACGGACGATTGACCGCGAACTTCTCCTTTCTGTCGCTCGCACATCGCTTAGCACGAAGTTGAATAATGCGCTTGCGGAGAAACTCACCCCTGATATCGTTGATGCCGTGCTCGCTATCCAGAGGCCCCCCGAAAAGCCTGACCTGCACATGATTGAGATCATGACCATGCAACACCGGTCCTCTTCCGACACACAGCTTATCCGTGGACTGGCGCTGGACCACGGTGCCAGGCATCCCGATATGCCGAAGCGCGTGGAGAACGCCTTTATCCTTACGCTCAACGTCAGCCTTGAGTACGAGAAGTCGGAGATCAATTCAGGCTTCTACTATTCATCTGCCGAGCAGAGAGATAAACTCGTGGAAAGCGAGCGCAAATTCGTGGATGCGAAGCTACAGAAGATCGTTGAACTCAAGAAAGAAGTCTGCGGAAATGATCCCAAGAAGGGCTTTGTCGTCATCAACCAGAAGGGTATTGATCCTCTGAGCTTGGATGTCCTAGTGAAAAACGGAATCATGGCACTCCGCAGAGCTAAACGGAGAAACATGGAGCGCCTTCAGCTTGTTTGTGGGGGCGTTGCGCAGAACAGTGTAGAGGACCTCACTCCTGATGTTCTGGGATGGGCAGGTCTTGTCTATGAACACCAGCTCGGAGAGGAGAAATATACATTCGTTGAGGAGGTCAAGGACCCTAAGTCTGTGACTATTCTCATCAAGGGTCCTAACCAGCACACCATTGCACAAGTTAAGGATGCAGTTCGTGATGGTTTACGGTCCGTGTACAATACGATTGTCGACGGCTGTGTCATCCCGGGTGCGGGTGCATTCCAAGTTGCCTGCCATGCCCACCTGTCCTCCGACAACTTCCGCAAATCTGTCAAGGGCAAGGCTAAGTGGGGTGTCGAAGCATTTGCTGACGCCCTTCTGGTCATCCCCAAGACTCTAGCGGATAACTCCGGTCACGACATCCAGGATTCCCTGGCAGTCCTACAGGAGGAGCGAGCAGATGGCAACATCGTTGGTCTGGACTTGACCACAGGTGAGCCAATGGACCCTGTTCAGGAGGGCGTGTTCGATTCCTACCGCGTACTTCGTAACTGCATCGCGTCCAGCACAGGTATCGCCTCGAACTTGCTTCTCTGCGATGAGCTCCTGAAGGCTAGGCAAATGGGGAGACAAGGTGGACCAGGTGGCATGGAATAAAGCGATCTACATACGAAAATATAGATTCAGATATCATACCATTCGCATGAGCTGTTTTTGACGGCTTACTGCCTAAAATGTATTGAATAATTAGGATGCCACCACGGCCATGAACGGAAATGCTTCTAATTCTTTTGATATGAACTCGTGGACTTTATCCTGGCTTGCTGCTTACTGCCGGAGCATCTCATAAGAACGTATCGTCGGGTGGGGTCTTCGAGAATCCAGTTTATTGAACCATAGGTAGGTATATATATGGGTGTATATCCTACTAGTAGGTACTACTACTTAGTACCAGTACTGCCATCACTCCCACACCCCAGAAAACGTAATAATTTGTGGAGACGGATTACACCAGACTGTATAGTTGGTACCAGTATTAATTATAAGAGCACTGAAATCACAGATGCTTAGGTACGCAGAGCATCAGTCGTCATCGTCACTGCCTGGAGAATCCATCCGCCGGTCTTCTTGAATCACCGCCTGGCTCAGGCAGAAGCCTTCTCCCCGTACAGGATCCCGTAGATTAACATTACGGGCCTTAGCCCATTCCAAAACCTTGGACTTTCGAATGATGAGCGCGTCACCGTCTCCGGAACCTGATTGGGCCTTCTTGCGTGTCTTTGACGGTGTCGCGGGCTCGATTACTCCGAGACCTCTGAGGGCCGTTATCACATCTTCCGTTAGCATGCCTGTGGCAAGGCTGATTTCTTGAACTGTCATAAGTTCGTATGTGTTTCTTTTGCGCCCTTTGGGCTTCTGCACCTTTGTATCCTCCGAGTCTCCGGTTGGTTCACTGGTGGAAGTGCGCAGAATAAGATGTCGAGCTACACGCTCCTCCCAGAAGCGGCCGTAGCTCTTCCCACCCATCTCACTGAGCGGCCGTTCTGGTCCACCGATTAGGTTCGCATCGCGTTCCCACCCGCTAAGTTTATAACTAACCCCCATTAATAACTTCCCCAGCTGCTTGTGTTGATATGGCGGGAAAACCAAAATACAGGCAAGGTTATTCGCATCCCAGGAGAGCTTCTCTTTCGAGAAGAACCCGAGGATATAGTAACTTCCCTCGGCGTCATTCGGGTCCGTAAACACGAGGATATAGTATAGGAAGGAGACGACATCAAAGAAGACCGATTTATGGTCGAGGAAGAGCTTCGCGAAGAGCGAGAGGTTCTGCCCGAATAATTTATGGTTCGCGCCGTCGACTTCCCAGACGGAGTAGCCGCCGTGATCGTAGACCTTCGTACCTGGGGGTGTTGTGCGGTATTGGCACAATTTGGTGTGCCCCGCGTGTGAGTCCATGTCGCATGCGTATCGGAAACACCAGCGGCACACATAGAGTGTATCCGTTTCTTTGCTCACGAGGTCTTCTGGGTAGATGGATTGGTACCAGGTTTGGAAGCGGAGGTTTCCGAGGACGACATGCTGGACGTGGCGGGTTGATGGTCTCGCGTTGGAGGAGGCGTCTTCGGAGGCCATTTGTTTGCTAATAGAGCTACAATTAGGTAGCTTCGGTGATCGAGATGCGACTGGTATACGTGCTTGAGACTTCAGAAGGGTCAGTCGCGACCCATCCGGGGGTGTGATCGCAACTCGTGGAGAGGTATGAGGTATGACCCTTAGACGGGGCCATTGGCAATCGTCAGTATGGTGCCTACCGCAAGCTAGACTTGATCAGAACTCCATGTTGTCTCTCCATGGCTTCTCGGATGGTGTCTTAAGTCTACTAGGTAAGGTAGCCCCTATCATGCAGAAGGATAGACCGACGACCTCGCCGCTTTACCGATAGTCACGTGAATTCTGTATGGATCATCTTCCTTACAATCTGCGAATGTCAACTGCCATTCTGATTCACTTTTTGCAGACGTGAGATAGAGAGTCTCGAACGGACGATTAGTCTGGAGTGTTCCTATCGAATTCTTGGCCAGGCGCCCATGATTTCCTCGCGGGCATCCGAAGAACACCAATATGAACCCAGGCGGGATGCGATATCTCTCCGTAGTCCGTAGTAGCACTCTGTCGGTGATCAGTTGATCCACTCAAACACGCGGGGTGCATCCAATCGTGGCGAAAGCTGGACCTTCAAGCCTTCCAATTCCAATGCAAAGACCCTTCCCCAGCTACTACGCTAGGCTTTTGGTTCGAGGAACCCTTTCCGTCGAACTCAAGCTCCTAAAAGCTCCGCCAACGCTGATATCTTGTTGCCTGAACGGGACCGTGCGATCATACACTGTTTTGAATCTCCTGGTTACTACCTATTGCTCCACTGCCTGGTGTCTTGTGCTATGGTGACCAAGTGCACCTGCACTACTCATAATTCGCCTCATTCTGCCGTCTGACGAGAGCTTTTTCGATACAGACAAGAGAAGCTTTGATAGGTCCCAGGGCCTCCCAGAAGGCAGCAGTAATCGTAACCCGGTCCTCAGCGCCACCCTCTCAACCACCAGCTTTACCCCCTCCTTCTCATATACTCAGTCCTTTGTCATTCTATTCATCTTACTCTCTTTTCTCATCGCTGTGTTTTCTGTTGTTTTTGTTCAAATCACTTGCTCGCCAGCTTGACGCATATTTTTTGACCGCTGACGGTCTTGAAGTGGGCCCTCTTCTATTTACAATGCTTAAGCCGTTCCGGATAAGAGATCTCCACGATGACCCGCCATCAAAGAACGTCATCGAGGACTCCGAATCTGACCTCTACGGTGCGAGTGATGTGATCAGTGAAGGTTCTAATTCGCGAGATGGCCTTGTACAGCTGTCTGCAGCCGATTACGATGAGATCGCCTATTTACATCCTAAGGCACGCCTGACTTATCTGGACGATGACGACGGGGAGACTATTACGGTACTGCTCTTGCAATGGACTTTCTTCTCTCTTGCGTGACCTAATTATATCTAGGTCGGCTCGTCTCTGGAGCTCACTCAACGACTCGATGAACCGCCGCCTCCAACGACGGATACTACCAATTTCTCAGAGACTATACATCTATTTGATATCAGAAGGTCAAAGTCAGTGAGAGATCTTTGGAAGCGGTACCAACGCCGTCATGATGGAAACATCGAATCCCTGAATACGGTTTTCGAGGCGAATCACCCGCGAGACCATTCAGCAGTGGCGGAGTCCGATACCAGTGATGAACCGACTTCTCGCGTGGAGAACAATGTATCGCATATAGGTGACAATGACACATCTGAATCATTTCTCTCCGCGTTCGAGACTGAAATGGCCAGACTGATGAATTCATGGCGGACCGCCAATGAGGACGGTACTGCGGAGAGAAGCTCTTCTCCCAGACAGGCGCAGACCGAATCAAGGTCCAATATCCCTCGAGATACAACCCAGGCATTCGCTTCTGCTCTGCGCAATCTTATGGAGGTGGCGGAGATCATCAGTTCCGGGGTGAAGTCGAAATTACCAGAGCTTGAGAAACATCTGGATAATGCTCGTAGAGCCCTCCCCAGGGATATGACGGACTCTATGCGGAATGCCTTCATAGTTTTGGAAGAGCAAGTCAAGGCCATGGCCGCCATTCTCAACAACCTTCCTGAGACCATCAGGCGAGAAAACAGACCTGGAGGTGCAGCTCCTTTCCCAGAGATTCCTGCACCATTTAGCCCCATCCGCGGTCTGCGCGAACTGAGCTTGCAACTTGGTGGCATTGGGCAGACAGTGCTTGAAACGTTGGATTCGAGTGTTCGAGGCGCCTTTCCAGGGTATCAAAACAATTACTCTCCAAGTTTTCCTGGGTTTCCGGAAAGCAATCAACGGTCAAGTGTGCCCGACAATGGACTGAGAGATACTCCGGTTCGTTCCGGGGAGTCAATCTCGGGGCCAACGACATGTTCTGAGTACCTACCGCCGCCTATCCTTCCTCAACGAGACGCTATCAGTCCATCACATGTCATCTCAGAGACTGTGACCGACCAGAGAAACAGCTCTCAACAGCTGCCCCAGCCGTCACCCTCTCATTCGTTCTCGTACCCGTTTGCTCTGAGTCCCTTCCCCGTCAATTTCTCACGCCATCCCTGGCCATTCCCGGCTATCCCGAGCCATGGAAACCATAATTCTTGGGACAGTCACCGCTCGCACCACTCATTCGGGCCTTCGCCTACGCTGCCTCGTTTTAATGATACCGTCCATGGATCAGCGCCATACAACGCAACCTCCGGTGGACACACTGTAACGCAGCCAGACCGGCCACACACACACTCGTCATCTGAAAGACCGGGTTCTGACTCCCAATCGACTCGCCTACTGTTTATTGGTAACATTGGATTCAGCGTGACAGAAAAGATGGTCAAGGACGTGTTCACATCCATGGGCCTGGTGGTTGATGTCAACCTGCCTCTAGATTCCAGGACTCACAAACACGCAGGGTTCGGTTACTTAACCTTCAGCACGGCGGCTGATGCAGCGCGAGCACTGAGGGACGTGCAAGGAACGGTAATAGACGGGCACTGTATCAACCTCGAATATCTTGACCACGTCCCTGTTACGTCGGTAACACCTCTCGATAGAGCTGAACAAGTAGATTCCGCCGCTAGGTCGTCTTCTCAGGCCTCGGAAATTATCCGCAGCGACGCCTCATGTGCAGGGACCCTGGATTCTCCTACCGCTTCCGGGATCGATAATCCTCCTGCTGGGCCTTTCTCATCTTGGCCCAATGGGGACACGGACTTGTCAAATCCAAGCAGCCCATCGATGCACGACATGCTTCCTGCACAAGCAGAAGCGCGCTATCCGCCTGTATCCCAACTTGATGCACATATGGTCGCTGGCCAATCGTCCTGGACCAGACCAACAATATCGGGAGGGGCTGAGAACGCGCCGGATTCAGGAGAATGCTCGGGAGAACCTCGGGCGGAGATGGCTGGAGCTGCTCAAGGTCTACCAGGCTCCTTTCCGCTGGATGACCACGACAATGCTAGCACAAGACGTTGTGTGGCGCCTCAGCCAGTCACTATTGCACAACGCCCTGCTCCCAGTCCCCATCGTCTTCATCATTCCCCGCAACCCAACCCCGGCCTTTATCCTCGCCGTTCAGTAACCGTGAGGGTACCTGAATCACAACGCAGGTTGTTTAACCCCTTTGAGGCTTCACCTCCATTGAGACGACGTGCTACTGAGCGACATTCTCTCCGGGCACGCCCGCCTGTTGGCATGCAGACGGGATTATTTGGTCCCCGTCACCGGGCTTCGTTTCATCATCTTTCGCAACCCATCCCGTCCGAGGCGCGGAATGCGAGTGCAGAGGAGCCGAATGCGCAGGCGGATGAAGAATCGAGTGCTCGAGCACACAGGGAGCACTCCAGCAAAGAGCGTGCTATAGATGAGTGCGTCGCTGCATTGGCTCAGCTTGGATACGGCGACGAAGACAATGGCGGGCTCCAGAGAATGGAAATTTACGCCGCAGCAGCCCAAGGCGAGCTCATTGATGCAATTGAGATGATTGAGGAAGAGCGCAAGGCTTACGAGCAGCGAGGATAGCATCCACCCTTTGTTTTCAGTACCATGATTACCCACCTACCTTTTAGCCTCCTCTATGTTGAATGTTGCGTAGCGGCGGAATGATTGTAACGACATTTTCGAACTGGATTTTGTCAAATTAATGGTTATTTCGATGTCCACTTAACCACTTCTATTTCTAAGTTAGCAAATTAAAGGTGTCTGTTTTACTCGCTGCTCCTTATAGGTCCAGTGTGTGTGTTGTATGTAGATAGCCCGTGTTATCGATAACGGTGGCCTGCCTATCTCAGATCGTCAAGTCCGCCGCTGAATCTTTCGGTCCGATCCTAACCCGCAACTTGAGAACAATCGATCGCGAAGAGAACCCTGACTTCCCGAGTCGGCCTGTTCCCTCGAGTCAAGAATGCAGATATGGCGACGAACGTTCACGACCTCGCTCGCAAGGCTGAATCATAGACCCACCACCGGTCCCGCGCTTCTGCGGTGCGCCGAAGTCCTCCGGAGCAGCCAGCAGAAGCCCTGCAGCCTGGAAGACCAGGAGATCAAAATACATGGCCACATTCGCTCAGTCCGCAAGCAGAAACGCTTTGCATTTGCAGAAATCTCGGATGGATCCGCGGTTGAACCGGTGCAGGCGATTTTGAACCCTTCGCAGGCGGCCGAGTACGTCTTGTGATCACTCTATCCGCGACATCCGCTGATCTAACTTCATACTTATAGATTATCCACGGGGACAACGATCGAGATATCAGGAGTATGGAAAGCCTGCCCCCCGGGTAAAGAGCAAAGCCATGAGCTGCAGGCGACAGCGGTAGACGTCGTGGGCGACGCAGACCCGGAGGTTGGTTTCACTATCGCAAAGCATAGCATATTGTACAAAACAATGCTGACCCTACTGATTGCAGACATACCCTATTCAGAAGAAGTATCACAGCCCTGAGTTCCTTCGCCAGGTGCCTCACCTCCGCTTCCGAACACCCCTCAACTCGCTCCTCGCCCGCTTCCGATCCGAATGCCTATACCAGCTGGGGAATGTGTTCCATTCTGCTCCAAACGGCGGGTTCATCCAGGTCCATCCTCCGGTGATTACATCGTCAGACTGTGAAGGCGCTGGAGAGACATTTGCCGTGATTCCACGGGAGACGCTCGTGACGGGACTCCCGGACCAGGAACATGAACACTTCTTTCGCGCGCCAAAGTACCTAAGCGTATCGTCGCAACTACATCTGGAAGCCTACGCGGCTGAGCTTGGCAATGTGTGGACATTGGCGCCTATGTTTCGCGCCGAGAAGAGCGATACTCCTCGGCATCTGAGCGAGTTCTACATGCTTGAAGCCGAAGTCAACTTCCTTTCTGATCTTGGGGCACTCACCGATGTGGTCGAGCACCTCCTTCGGGATCTCACTCGGCGACTGTACGAGACGCCGGCAGCTCAAGATATCCTCTCCATCAAGCGTGACGCGAACCCCGAATCGACGGAGCCAGCCTCGGTTCCCGACCTCCGCCAACGATGGGCTGGACTCATGGATGGGCCTAAATGGCGGCGCATTACCTACACAGATGCCATCGCAGCACTTCAAGAGGCCGTCTCGCAAGGCCAGGCGGTCTTCGAGTATGAGCCAACCTGGGCCGGTGGCCTCCAGCTTGAACATGAGCGTTACATCGTCGACACCCTCAACAACGGCCAACCCGTCTTCGTCACGGATTACCCGAAAGCCATAAAGCCGTTCTACATGGCGCCATCTCAACCAGTCACCTCTGGCGCCACTCTTTCTCCTGCGGAATCAGAAACCGTTGCCTGCTTTGACCTCCTCCTCCCCGAAGTCAGCGAAGTCGCCGGTGGCTCGCTAAGAGAACACCGTCTCCCAGAACTCATTCAGAATATGCGCGAGCACGGACTCGTCAAGTCATCCTCTACAGCGAAAGAACCGACATACCCACATCTTCTTCCTGGCGAAGACCTGGCCCACCTTCAGTGGTATGCGGATCTGCGACGCTGGGGGTCAGCTCCGCACGGCGGATTTGGGTTGGGATTTGATAGATTCTTGGGATACCTGACTGGGGTATCGAGCATACGAGATATAGTTGCGTTCCCGAGATATTTCGGGAGGGCGGACTGCTAAAGGGCGGATGGAATTATACTTTCGTGTAATATACGTGTGAATGTAAGATAGATGAGCATGCATTACTACTCAGACAGCCCGAGTCACAACCGTTCCTTTACCTAGGCAGATACCCAAGGTATAGTAGTCCTGGTGGAAGGTGGAACACATGCTCATCATGGAAGTCCAGACAGCTGAGCTGATCTTCTGACGGGAATTCCACCCGTCGACCAAGATGGTGTTCACACTATTCAAGTGGTGGCTTGGGAGGCCCATGCAGTCTCAGGTTGGCATCCCTGCCTTTTGATGGGACTCGGGACTCGAGACCTCGTCTACTTATTCGTTGAAGATGTCGAGAGCCTGAAATAAGGTTGTCGTCTCTAACAGAAGCAAACATCTTATCATTTCAATTCAAAGTACACCCAAGGACCGTCGCCGACTGCGCGGTGCCCTTGACTTCCTCAAACTCTTGCCTCCGTTCATACAAAGTAGACACGGCCTCTCCATGCCCATGGAGCCACCCGGGACAAGCTGCTCTTCCAAATCATCGTTGGCTTGCTTACCTGCTGGATTCCCTCCCATGGTAATCTTGCCGTTATCCCAACTGCAGACTTCTACCTCCGAGCGACGACACTTCCTCACTCAAGAATCAGATTTCCCCGTACCCCCCGGGAATGAATGTCTTGGCGTGGAAGACGGTTCCGCAACGAGACGCGAGCTCGTGGGATCTTCTTGATGCGAGATGCAGGCGGTGATAATGTCCCATAGAACACAGATGGCTCTAGGGGTATATCTTTTCAGTTCGCGGAGCAGACCCGAACACCATACATGCTCCAGCTGGCTTCCAAGGGCTCATCATGAGTGCCATTCAAGAAATAATGCCAGGAACCGATGAATCCGAATCACGTTCAGAGTAGTTGACTCTCCCCGTCAACCACGGGGTGCTGCTCAGACAACGCCCTCTATCATAGTGTTGCCCGGTTGTCATGCCCCCGGATGGCATCACGTCCATGATGCCTGAGTTGCATACCACGGCGACTCCCAAAAAGCGACCGGTCAGTTCCGATCCATGGCCAGAGGTACCGATTTCCAACTTCCAAGACTCAACAATACTCCACTTCTACTTGGCTTTATTTTTCCCAGCCGGTTGAACGGCCCAAGCGTCCATACCATGACATTGTGGTAGTCTAGATGTCCGAAACCGCCCAGAAATGGGGTAGACGTCAAATGTCAGCTTCCAGGTCAGCAGCAGTAAGTTATAATGGGACTCGACCAGGATCTGTGAAAGTGCGCTTAGAAGTCAAAACGAAGCGGCTCGGGGCTTATACCCGATATACTCAAAAATAAAGATCATCCGCCGCGGTCTCTTATGTTACGCTGGGGTGGGTTTATGCGCCGGATCCACGGGGGACTCCGTCGTCCGACAAATAATCCAGGCTACAAGCTGAGGCTGATGTCCATATCAAACTCCGCCAGCGCAACGCATGACCTCAGCGAGCGATGCGCAAGCACAAAGTGAGCCGAGATCCAAGCCTCGACAGGCTTTGCGAAAAGGCAGAACTGGAAAAGAACCTTGAAACAAACGCTCAAACGGCATCAGACGACAAGAAAGACAGAGAAAATCTTAGTCAGAGGACACGTGGCTGAGACAAGATCCGGCTGGGCGCGTATTTTCTCCGCCGAAACAAGAGATGTCGAGATGTCGAGATGTAGACTATTGGACAGGCCGCAGAGAAAAACGAGCCTGTGACTGTGAGTGTGGGCTGTGTCTCGCCAACAGAAGGAACCAAAACATAGTAGTCTCTGTAACAGTTGTAACATGATAGTAATCTCAGCTCCAGGTGAGCCCTCGGTTAACGCTTTTTTTTTTTTTTCAGAATCGTCCTCTAACTCGTCCAGTAGTAGACTAGTAATCGCCACAGGTGGACAGTGCGGTGGACCGGGGATACGAGGACGTTTCATCATTTCCATCGTGCCCAGAAGCTCGGCAAGAGAACGGACGGACAGACTGGGTCATGACAAGCTGACAAGGCTTGGAACTGGTCAGTGGAAGGGCTGGGAAAGGTGGACACTGGACAGGGCAAAATTG
>MU628687.1:0-33740 GCA_025688805.1 Aspergillus egyptiacus
AAAAAAAAAAAAAAAAAAAAAAAAAAAAAAAAAAAAAAAAAAAAAAAAAATGGTATACGGCCAAAGGCCGAAGAAAGAATGAACTACTCAGCCAAGGTCTCCCTCAACAGCGTCTCATCCAGTTGCTCGGCGTGAATAGAGACAGGCGGCGGAGGAGGCGGCCGGAGGCCCATAACCGGGCCTTTCTGGTTCACGCCCGGACTGCGGAATTTGATCTGTGCTTGCTTGGACGGACCGGAGGAAGAGTGTTTAGAGGCTCGCTCGGAGACTGTCGACGAGGCAGAGGATTGTGCTGATGCGGTCTCCTCCGTGAGAGGGTCAAGATCGCGGCGCGAGGAACCGGGGATTGTTCCCCAGCGGCCGCGAACCCAGCCGCCGACACGTGTGGGGAGGGAGAGGATGAGTTTGGGATTGGGGGCGGCGGAGCCCGTAGGATTATTGAGGGAGGGAGGGGAGGAGGACGTTTCGTCGGCCTGGGCTTGGGCCTGAGGTTTGGATTGGTTTGGAGGTTGGGGTTGAGGTTGGGGTTGCCCGGTGGCGGCGACGGAAGCCAAGAGGGTCTGCGGGGACTGAAGGGAGGGTTTTGAGGGTTCTCCGCCGGCGTTGATGACGCTGGTTGAGGGCGAGGAGCGGTCCGGTGACATGATTCGGCGCTGGACGCGCAGGGGTAGCCCAAGGCTTGCGAGATCGGACATACGTGACGGACGATGACTAGGGGTGTGGATGTCCATTCCAGCAACGGAGAACAGGCTCTCATGGGAGGTTGTCTTGCGCGCGGTGCGATGTGGCGTGAAGGTGGAAAGGATATCTCGACCCGCGATAGGGGATCGGGATCGCGTTTTCGAGACAGAAGTATCCTCAACTTCCTCAGGGATAACAGAGTGCACTGGGACATCGCTGACTTCATCGTCACTAGATGACCTGCCACCGCCGGCCCCGCCCAATGTGCGGTAGGCATTCGAAGGCTCGCCGTTCTTATACCGTCCGTGCCTAAGTGGCGACGTGAAGACGACGCTCTCAGGACTGGTAGGTTGCGACGAATCAAATCCACCCTCCATGCGATCAAATATAGACAGAGTAGAGCGACGAGCGGACTGAGGCGAACTGGCCATCGAATCCAACGGTGCAGGATTTTGCAGTGACAACCGATGCATCGCGGGCTGAGGGCATGAGGTGGAGGTCTGTGATAGAATAGTAGACGCCGAAGAGGTAGAAGGTTGGTGAGGTCGATGCTTGACAGGTGGGAAGGTTTGTGCAGAGGCGAGAGTGTAATTATTGCCCATGGAACGGCGTTTCTTAGAGCGACGGAAAAGTGAGCATTTTTCCTTCTTCGCAACCGGGGGAGTGTGGTAGTGATGGTGGATATGGAGCTCCTTCGAAACCCGGCGAGACTCGTTGGCCTCCAATTCCTGGCTCAACGTCCTCTCTGGCCTCTCACTCTCATCCCCAGCAGCGACGAGAGGCTGGTGCGACACAATCTGGTCTCGCAGATTCTGAACCTCTTGATTGGAGCTCTCCAGCAGCTCGCGCAGCTCGATAATCCCCATCTGCAAGTTAGCGTTATCCTCAAGTATATCCTTCACAAAGCGCGAAACCACGCTCGTGCCGCCAGTGCGACTGCTCATGTTTTGAGTCGCCGCTGCACCCTTAAGTCGTCCAGCTGCCCCGTCCAGCCCTCTTTCAACCGTGCGCCGCTTTTCCATACGTTTGACCAACTCAGCATGCCGTTCGCGCTCCTCGCGAGCCTCCTTTTCCATCCGATCAACCTGGTCGTTCAGGTCTCGAAGGGTCCCCTCCGCCTTCTTCCACCGCTGGATCGCCGTCCTCGAGTCCTGCTGTGTCACCAGTAGAGTTTCCTGCAGTTTCATCTGTTCCACTTCCATCTGCGCCAACTGCGCCTCGAGATCGGCGGCGCGCTCTGCCGACGCATTCAGCTTGCGCACCTCCGCCTCGCTGCTTTCGAGCGCGGCGGCCAGATCCTTGGCATGAGAGTCGGAGTCAGCGACGGCTTTGTTCAAGTCATCCAACTGCTCGAGTAGACTGCGGTTCTCCTCGACAATGCGAGCGTTTTCGGCCTGGACCTGACGCTTTTCGCGTTCTAGTTCCTCAATACTGGCGAGGAATCTGCGGCGGTCCTCTTCCGCCTGGGCCATGTAAGACTCATGGCGATGAAGTAGTGCCTGGAGTGCAAAAGTCAGTAACGGGCTCATTGTAAGGCCTTTGACAAAAAGAAAATCGACGAACGGACAAGGTAAGGGCATGGAATCGAGGACTGGTATTGCGTAGCCATCGTCAACGACCCTTGGAATCTCCAATCCTTGACTCGTGTGGAGAAGAAGATGAGCCGGAATGCAAAGCCTCAACATACAAACATGAATGTAGCACAGACAGGAATGTCAAGGGGTAAGCAAGGGTACAAAATAGTCAAAGGGTAAGCAAGGGTATAAATACCAGCAGTCGTGCCATCGTGACGGCCCAACCGCCCAGGAAGACCTATCTATCCATGCAAAGAAACTTGGAAGGAACGTACCTGACCTAACCGCGCTGCGGTCTCAAGATCCTTCTCCAATCCCTCCAGAGCATCGTGATTATTCTGCAGATAGGCGCACTCCTCTCGACCACAGCAGCAGTGGAGATCGGCTCGATTGGACGAGTAGGAATGAGTAGGAATGTACCCCTCCAATGCGTCCACCTGAAAGAGATTCGCGCTGGGATCTGAGTCCATGACTGGAGTCCTATCGGCCTATCGGTCCGGTGGCCACTAGAGGATCAGGAATGCAAGAACCCCCGACCGAGATGAGTTGGCACTGTAGTAGTGGCACCCCCTCACTTGCACATCGAGGGAAGATCTGGTATGAGGTGCCTTATCAGGGCGTGTTGAAACAAAGGGGAGGTTGGGGGTTGGAACCGAATAATACTAGTAGATGTTTAAAGTTGACCTTGATGAGTTGTAAGAGAAGAAAGTCACCTGTACCTAGTCACGAGGGAACAACAACGACAACAACGACGACAACAACAAAACAACAGTTCGACTTCGAGGGAACTGCGCAAGATAGCCTCGATGGTTTGGACCCGACAGGAGCGGCCTTAATTTCCCATTATTATTCTCACTTCGCATGCCTATACAAGCCAGTCCCCAGCATCCTGGACCAGAGGAAATATACCGATAATAAATGATGATGATAAGAGGGAGCGAAAAGGCGGAGAGACGGAGTCTGGAAATCGGAGCGTACATCATTACTCGTTCTGCATTGTACAAGCCCCGAAATAGTAGTGGTACTAGTAGGTACTACCTAAGTAACCAAACTAGTAGCCTCATATCGTTGCCTGCGAACGTCTCCGCCCTCTCGTGCAAGTAAGTCGAAAAAGGCGAAACGAACCGAAGTTAGGTGATCCTGAAGTGATGTGGTCAATCCAGTGTGGTGATGTGCTTTGAATCTGATCTCCACCCCTCCGCGAAGCGTGGGCACTGTTATCAATCCACTTATCCAGCTTCAACTTTCATTCATGCTTATGCTATCATGGGTTATGATACTAGCTAGCTATCAGTATCTACCTCCTGATAGTGAGGCCTAAATCCTGACCCCGGACAGCAGAGACTGCTGTGTGAAAGAGCGTGATGGGGAATAAAAATATCCATACATAAACACTAATGACACCTCAGTGGTACGCAAATCCCATATAGACAAACATACTCGAGCCACGATCCCATCCAGACGCGCCAACCAGCGACTCAAAAAGCAGACGCTCATTGCATAAAATCATTGCGCACATTAATAAACGCCCCAGCGCCTCCCTCTTCACTAATTTCATTGACCAATACTTCCGTTTGTTGGTACAGCCGCTCCAAAGCTGCTGCTGATGACTTGCCAAGTGACACTGCGGACGTTAGCCAAGAACAGCTCTGAGCTAACAAAGATAGCCGTACCTAGGATCGCAGAGTTCAACTCTTCCGCTACAGCGACACGGCCAGCGGGGTCCAGATAATGGCCATGCACGGAGCGCTTTGGGTCTGGATAGGCCACCAACGAGAAGATATCATCCAGCATCTTCTTGTCTCCGCCATTCTCATCGTTAGGGTAGTCCATCCGAAGTTGCTGCCCATACTGTACTGCCTCTGTCAGAAGCTGGTTCGATTTGGTCTCGGTCTCGGTCTCTTCCATATCCATGCCATCGGCGTCCCAGCCATCGCGTTCTTGCGCCTGATCATCAAGCTCCATATCTTCGTCAAACACGGCACTATCAGAGAATCCGTTGGTAGCCTTCCCTTTCTTCACTGATGAGGCTAGCTCAGTGCATCGCCGCATCATCTCCAGGAACTTCCGGCATCGTAATTTAAAGTGGATATGAGGGTATTGCTGCAGGACAGTGGCGTAGTAGGCATTGGTGAATTTGAGGGCTTTATCGATATCGCCCTCCAGAATAGCCGCTCGTATCTCTAGTGAAGGTTAGTAAGGACACTCGTATTGTAAGAAGAGCAGCGAGCCCTACTTTGCCGGTTGATCGCTTCAACGTCCTCTTCCACCTCGTACTTCTCCAGCTGCGATTGGCGACCATTCTCCAGTGCCGCAGACTCAGCAGCAACCTCTTGGGCGAATTCTCGGGCAGTCTCGACATAGCCGTCGTGGGCTAAGAATTGCGCTACTAATTCCTGCAAAAAGGCGGTCTCGTCCAGCGGCGGCTGGATGTTGGCGATGCTCGTCGATCGAATCTCTGACTGAATGGCAGCTTTCTCTTTCTGTCGTGAGGTCAGTCTTGTACCAAGTTCCGACCCAGCAGTTCCAGCTCCATGGACCAACCTTAACCATGCCGTCGATGTCAAACATGAACGGCTGCTGGCCGAAATTGACAGATAGATGCATGGGCGGCTGCTTCTTCAGTCCCACGGACGGATAGATTTTCAAATTTGGCACATCCCGGAACGCGATGCCTGGATAAAGTTAACACCATCATTAAAATAGTATTCCAATGCAGACCGTACCTAGAAAGCTGCCATTCTTTGTGAAGAAAGCGCATCCGGTTGAAAAATTCACCCCACACCCGATAGTGTCATTAACTCCAAATGTCGGCCCATAATTCCGTCCCTGTCCTTGACTCTCACCAAAGAATGTTTTGCCATCGTCGCCATGGTATGCCCACGATTCCTGCTCCCAACCGGGAAGCCGCTCCACCGAAGCTTTGTTACTGGAAAATCCTATGGCAATCATTCTAGTTTCGTTAGTATATCCCCTCAACCAGCCACAGGGATTGTTACGCACCCCTCTTTGGGTTTGGAATGTATTGTGATCTCAAAGTAGTAGATCCCGCACTGCGGGGGCATTGGGTGGTCTGCGCGCACGGCGGCAGCTTCATGATCCTGTTTGCTGACAGGGCCGGTGTATCTGATCTCCAAACCTTCATTTGGAAGCTCTAGCCCGGAATATTTGTCTGAATCACTCCAACGCGATGGGAGTGGCATCGGATGGTCGTCGTCGTTGGCGGGTTCTCGATCAATGAGGTCATACGTCATACCACGATATGAAGGCGCAATCCGAGGCAGAGGACCCTGGACAGAGGAGACCGAAGCAATATCCCGTTGGGTTCCGGGTTTTGTTCGCCGAGCGGCATCTAGGCGGGATATATATCGGGAGTCGCGAAGGTAGGAGGGAGTGAAGGAGGAAGGAGCGATGTCCGAGAAGCTGCCGAGACTCTGGAAGAAGGGATCGTACGCTGGGAAGCTGGCGAACTTCCGCGAGTAGGAAGGGAGCGAATAATCGCCGGAAGACGGCCTCCAGGAGGAGTTCATCTGCATCTCTGCATTCACGGCGGCCAAGTGCCTGGAGGGGCGGGCTTGGGGTTGGAACGGCGGAGGATAGGACGAGGTGGAGTTCAGGGAAAATGGAGTGTTGGGTTGTGGCGAGAGTGCGGCGGTCCCTGAAAGAACCGAGGCGTATGAGGAGCGACGAGGGATAGAAGAAATATTGGGAGAGGAATATGTGGTGGTGAGAGGAGCTCGAGGAGCTCCACCGGAAGGGGAAAAAGGTGTATCAGTCATGCTGTTGACGTTCAGTGGAGGCAAGCCCAAGGCGGGTCAGTACTATCTATGTAGGTATGATGCCTCCTCACGCGCGCTGCTCTCCGGACCTGAACTGGATGTCAATTTCCAGTCAGCCCCCAAATGCGCTCATAAATGACGTGCTCTTTGGGCTCTCAATAATATTTCCAGCTTCTTTTCTTTGCTGCTCTCTTATTGCCGTTATCTGCCTGAGCTCACAATTGGTCGCAGGAGCTATCTGTGATTGGCGTGGGGGATGTGGAGCAAGAGAGACAGTACCTAAGTCGCGATCACCGCGATCTGTACAGTAAATCTAGAGATGATATCGACTCTGCGATGCCTGTTTTCGAAGGCGTACTAATTGATGAGGAGGAAATAGAGAGCCAGTCAGCGTAGAAGGAACTCGAGGCAAGCCTGAAACCCGTTGCTGATGAGAGCAAACATCACTATGTGTGTGACGAGGAAGGAGAACGGGAATCCTCTGGTAAGACAAAGGAAAGACTCAACTCAGGCTTCAACACTGGCAGATGAGACAAGTGAAGAAGGGCGAAACGAGAAGATGGAAGAGGTAAAGGAACAGGGTTGGCTGTTGACGGATGGCATGACCAATTGCCAGAAACTGCGGGGGAAGGTCAGGGCCTTGACGGCAGCACAGCCGACCTCGATGAGGGGGATGTATCCAGAAAGGGCCGGGGAATTATGACCAGGTTGGATTGTCTAGCATTTACCAACATCAAAGTCACGCATCATCTTCAATCTGATTGTTACAAGGAAGCTCGGGCCAGATGTCTCTACGTCGAGATGTTCATCCAATATATACTCTCCCCAAATGCGGGTTGCTATGCACAGCAACTTAGAAAGAAAACTACGTGACTGAATCAGATCACAGTGGCGATCCGAAGTGAGAGATACATGGATAGTCCTGCTGATGAAACCCGACTCAATAACTGGAACCTACTAGCTGCCCGGATCAATGCAGTTCTCAGTCGGTACTCAGATGTCTTACCCCAACAGGACTGGCAGGTGACCCGTGTGGTTCGTGATGGTCACTACAAATTTGCAAATAAAACGTATCACATCTTTGTGCCTTCCTAGTCTTGCGTTACTGTAGGGTATCTCATATTGCAGTGTTGGCCGATAACTCCGAGACATACCCTGTTTACTACGTAGAAGCGGGCTTCATCTGCTGGATCCTAACCTGAACTGGTGTTCAGTCTTTCCTGGGTAACTTAATACTGTATTGTAGGGCACAAGAATCATGTAATACTCCGAAAGATTGTCTAATAGATTCAATGATATGCGTATACCGCATGATGCCTGACGATAACTCCGTCCTCTTGAAGGACCCATTCCAACCCTAATCCTGATGGTACAAAAAAAAAAAAAAAAAAAAAAAAAAAAAAAAAAAAAAAAAAGAGAAAGGAGAAAGGAGAAAGGAGAAAGAGAGAGCGCGGGAAGATGCAAGCTTAACAACGGCGGTAAAAGGCGCCAGCAGATAAGTCAATCAGGGCCTTGATGGCATAAAACATCTGCTTGCGGAGTAAAAGAGCCCGGTGACCGATCCAATAACCGAAAAAAAAAACGCCAATATAATATAACAATCGCTTCGATCCCACCGAAGGAAACAATTAAAGGGTGTCAAAAGAAGTAATGTACAAAGATGGCAATAAAATAAAGAAGGCTTGCTGTTGCCTTTACGCGGCCATGGCAATGGCGGGCGAGGAGGCCTCGACCACAGTGGGAGGCGCCGGGGTGAGGTCCCCGTCACCAGAGTTGCTCTTTTCGCTAGGAACAGCGCTTGCGCTCTGGTTGGCTCTGCTATCGCTGTCGCCGGTTTCGAGAACGGCCTCCTTGGCGTCCCCGTTCGCTTCATGCTTCTGCGGCCGAGGAGCGCGCCAGGAAGGTAGTGCCCATTGCACGCCGGTGAAACTCTTGAGCTGGAGGGGCTTACGCTCCCACTTGCGGCACGGGGTGCCGCTTCGATCTAGAGCACGAAGCCCGGCGTTGATAGCGCCAGTATTGGCCTTGGGTCCGAGGCGGTGGGAGGTGCTCAATCTGACATTCTCGGTAGCCCCATCTTCACTATAACAGCACTGTTAGTCCAAGACTCGTAGGATTAAAGCCAGAGAGACGGAAACATACAGCCTAGGTCTCTTTTTGGGGCCAGGCTTCCCTCTTGGTTTGGAAGCGCTGTCGGAAGCCGGGTTGAGTGCTCTTTTAACGCCAGTCTTCGCACCGGGAAGACTCTTCCGACGATTGTCGGCTGTTGAGGTACCAGGTGCTGGCGTTGAAGCCGCATCAGAAGCATTGTCCACAGAGGATGCCGGCACTGCCGGCTCTGCGGTAGATGAAGCCGGGGAGGAGGGAGGTTCCTTCTCCTTGCTGGGCGAATCGGTATTGGTGTCACTAGCCTTGCTGCTGCTGGCTGTGGTGCTGTTCCTCTTCTTCTTGTCTTTCGTGTCTGTGGGAGATGCGAATTTCTTCAACAGGCTAGGCGATAGCTTTAGGACGACGAGCAACTTGTTGGTCCCCGAACGATTGGAGCGACCGTTGGTGGAGGTGGAGGCAGCAGCCGGCATGGTTTCGGCTGAGAGTTGCGCGAAAGACAGCTCTTGTAGACTGATTTCGTGGGTCTGTGGTTTCTTTCCTTTCCGTTCCTTTTTAATTTCTTGCCCTTTCCTTCGCCTTGTCCCTTCGGTCGCAAGATCGAGAGGGAAGCGTGGAGAAACAACAAGGCAAGCCGGTCGAGTTGCTAGGACAGCGAGGTGGCAGTGTCCGATTTAAAGGATGATACTAATGAGGTGGGCTGTGGATGTTAAGTGAGATTGATCCGGGTCTGCGTGTTCCTCGGACAGCAAACGTGGCGGCGAGCTGGTAATCAGGACGAGGCGAAAGTTCGGAAAGTCTTGTACGGGCAAATGCTAGGCAAAGGTGACATAGTCCGGTGGTGAGGTGAAATGGTGAAGGTGACGATGGTTGATGGAGAGGGTGAGGGGAGAGGAAGAAAGGAGGGAGGGGAAGGGAGGGGGGAGGGAAGGATGATGATGGAAGGGATGGATGTTGAGGCGCTGTGTGGTGGTTTCATTGTTGGGCTGTGTGTGATTCCTCTCTCTCGTCTAGGTAGGGAACAGCCAGACTTTCGGTGCGGTCAGTCCAGGAGAGAACCGTGCCGGAGGTTGAGGAACTGGTCTGCTGAAATATTTGTATGGTAATTACATACATCAATACATACTGTCCCAGCTTTTCTGCAGACTAAGTACGGTATCAGAAAGTAAAAGCCCAATTCATTAAATAACAATACAGATCCTTTCATCATCTTTGGGATGCGAGATGAGATGCCTGCCAAGGAGTTTTGTCTCCAGGCCGTCAAATTCTCAGAACATTTATAGTATTTTCTTTTCTCTCTCATTCAGAGTCCAAAAGCCTGCCTGTGGATTGGTAACACTCTCATTCAACTCTGAATGAGCACCCGCGTTCCTCCGGCTGTAATCTTGACGCGTCTGTCAGTGTTCAACGGAGTAATCTCGCCCTGGTTAGTTATTAGACATCCGCTCCTATCATCAGTTATGGATCGCCCAGTCCCGCCACAACCAGGTTTGATTTCCAGAACACAAATAATAAATTATTTCTCAGTCATGCAGTTCTACTGGTCAGTCACGCGTCAGGTTACTCCATGCTGGTAAAATCCGGCGCAGGCAGCAGGTCCATACTCAGTTCAGCTGCCAGAGACCGGAGACTATCTATAACTCCCTAGATGCATCACACGTCTACATATGTAGCGTGGTCATTTCCCTTGCATACAATCATGTGGCTGGGTTGGAATGGTTTCTTGATGGAGTCACTGGTTTTAGTTTGCCTCTCTCAGAATTGGGGCTGAATTAATGGGGCAACCTACAGAGCAACTTGGAAAATACCTAGGCAATCAGCCCAGAGGAATTTACTTACGCTATGCGGCAATGGAGTATACTAACAATGAACCAGGAATTGTCTCCCGATCGGCTCGCCACCCAATCATTAAACTGCTTACATCCATGAATGAATGAATGCAAGAAACAGAAATCAATAGTCCAATGAACTAAATTACCAAACTATCCAAGGATATCTCTGGAGATATCTCCTGATATACATACTCAAATCAGCAGCACCGGTCGTCGTCCGTTGCGTCTGATGAATCTCCTTTCCGAGTCCGTCCGACGAAAAATTCTTCCGACAATTAGATTACAATGGGAAAAAAAAAAGGACATTGACCAGCAATGCTCTATATAGCCACACGTCACTAGACCCTTCAATCTATACGCTCCTGTTTCTTACGCTCAGCTACTTCCTTCACAGCTTGCTGCACCCCAGGGCTGGCCCGGACACTGCTCAAGACCAAGCCCTCCTTCATTCCCTTGCGCAACGTGGCAACGCTTTCCCGGTCCCCCTGGAACGGAGCGAATCCCAGCTGTAGGAGCCGCGTCGCTTCAGTGTCCGTGGCACGACTGAGCTGCAGGAGCTGTCCCAAGCGCTGTACAGTCTGCGGGCCGAGACGATCTGCTGAGCCGGCGTCCTTGGCTCCGGGAGGCGCGATCTGTGATATAAAGATGTGTAAACTGAGCGACAGCCTCTCGGCGATCTTCATTATCTGCCATGGCAGGATAAAGTGACCTGAGGGAAGAAACACTGGACCCTGATGGCTGATCAAGACTAGATTCAATGTGAATAAAGCGGCGAATGCGAAAAAGCGCCACTAGCGACCATCAGCAAGAACCCAGCAGAACAAACTGGAAGAAATGTACTCACGTAGCGGCCCCAGTCAGACCACCAAGTGTAGTTGAGAAGCATTATTATCAGAAACGAGCCAAGATAACTTGGAAGCGACTTCATCAGCCCGGCCAAAAAATAACCATGAGCCGTATCGAAATTTCCCCATTCGAATATCTTCGACCCCCACATATCGTATGCATATCGCTTAGCCGGATCAACAAGCGTGTCCTGGGCCTTCTTCAAATATACAAAGTAGTCAGGCGAGCTTCCTGCCGCAAGCTTGTCCGGATGATGCTGGGCGGCCAGACGGCGGAACCGTGTCTTGATTGCTCTATCATCGGATAGTGGTGATACTCCTAGAACATGATAGAAATCGCCTTCTCTTTGTATCTGCTGGAAAACCTCATAGAGGGTGTAAAGTAGATAGGTGGTCACTATAACATTGTAGATACGAAGACGATCGCGAACATATCGTGGTGACCCTGGTTGAGGCTTGTTGTCACCGGCACGGATTGTAATTCCATAGTAGATATAAAGTGCAATATTGGTTGCATACTATCAAGTTGTATAGAGTCAGTATCGTAGGGAAACATGGGAATGTCACTGGGGCCCACGGGAGTCGCACCTTGGGAAGGGTATACCAACCGATCAAGGAAAGGAATGTCATGGCGCTTTATGACGTTCTCAGTTCACTGCACTTCAGCATTTAACAACTCTATATCAATGCGCTGGAGAAACAATTACCAAAGTCATAACCTCAAGCACGCCCTGACACTTCAAAGAAATACCGCGGTACATTGCTGTCCATATCCCTTTGCCTCACCGCCTTCGAAAATACTGACCGCCTTCTTTTTCCGCCAAAGTAAAAAAAAAAATTGTAGAGAAAAAAGCTTCAGTCAATCTTACCTGTATGAACCAGTCAGCGCAATTGTCTCTACAGTTGCACATCGGGAACAATGGCTGTGGATGCAATGGAGGTTGACTCTAATCCAATTTCCACGGGCATAGTGGAGTCCGAAAAGGAGCACAAGCGCAAAAACAAGCACAAAGACGAGTCATCGACCTCACCGAAAAAAAAGCGCAAGCACGAGAAATCCGGTGACGCCGATAAGAAAAGCAAGAAGAAGAAAGACAAGTCGTCAAAGATCAAGGACAAGAGCAAATCCGAGACCGAGACCCAAATCGCACTCCGTCAGAAGCAAACAATCGCAGTTCCTGACTCCCCATACTCCCTAGCCACCGCAACACTTTACCTGCCTCTCTCGCCGATATCCATCTCCCCGACGCATGCCCTCGCTTCTCTACTGGCAGAGCACCTCTCCCCGCTCCTCCTTACCTACTACCCTCCTTTCCAGGGAGTCATTCTAGCCTACTCCAATGCGTCAATATCAAGCGAACTGCCCTCCGCAACAACAACCACCAATCCCGCAGACCTGACCCCACAACCACTGACCCTAGCCACCACTGCCGGCGAATATGGAGTCATGTACGTCTATCTCACGGCGACATTCCTCGTCTTCCGCCCGCAACGCGGCCAAACCCTCGAGGGCTGGGTGAACGTGCAATCCGAGGGCTTCCTCGGCGCGGTCGTCCTGAACCTCTTCTCCGTCGGCATCGAGCGTAAACGCCTCCCGCTCACCTGGAAATGGGTCGCTCCCGGCGAAGAAGACGAGGCCGGAACGGCGACAAAGTCCTCCTCCGCACCCACCTCCGAAGATGACGAAGAAGAAGACAAAACGAAAGCATCGTCCGCCTTTGACCCTGAAAAGGAACACTTCAACCCCGTCACACTAGCTTCAGACGCAAACCCCTTCGCCTACGACTCCCTCGACACAACCACCACCGCAGAAGGCCATACCGACCCCACCACCGACAACGCCGCCGATGAATCCTACGAAGGCTACTTCCAGTCTATCTCCGGCCACCGCGTCCGCGGCACCGTCAAATTCCGCGTCGTCGACATCGACGTCATCCCCGGCTCGGAGCGCGATCGCGGCTTCCTCAGTATAGAGGGCACGATGCTCAGTCCGGAGGACGAGGCGAAGGTTCTCGAGGACGAGCGCAACGGGATAATTGCGCCGTCGAGCACGATGCGGAGGGCCACGATCCCACTTGCCATGTCCGGGGGGCTTGGGGCCGGTGGTGCGGGGAGCGAGGTTGTGGATGTTCGTCTCGACGAGGGTGAGACGGTGACGGAGACGCCAAGTAAGAAGCCGAAGGGGAAGTCGAAGCGGTAGATAAGGTATCTGCTCTTTTCTCTGGTTAAGAGTTTTGTAGTTCGCACGTTTATGTTTCATGCTCGGAGTTGTGGGGACTAAAATTGCTTTCCATTTTTCTTGTCTTATTACGCTACGTCCAGGCGAGAGCGATGGCATCTAGGTGGTACTATTACCACTATATTGTATAGAGATACATGAAATTCATGTCCTAAATTATATTATCATCAATTCATTATATCAGAAAAATTAGAACAATTGCCCCTTCCCTAAAACTAGGTACGGCATCGTGAGGATCGATATCATATCTGCACCCCCTCCGGCATATCCAGACTCAAAATGTCCACACCCTCCTGGACCTCTTTCTTACTAGGCATCTTCTTCCTACGCATCAACTCTGCACACTTGGTCATAAGCGGGTCCATCCCCATCGTCGCAACCGCAACAACCGTCTCCCCCTTACAATAGAACACGGCGAACTTGGCATTCTCCGGCTCTCCCTTCAACACCAGATCGTCCCATCCATTCGGGGTAGCACCGCAGTAGCGCAGCTGCGCGCCAAGCGCGGACCAGAAGATCGGGATGAAGGCCTTTGGCTTGAAGGATTTCTGCAGGGAGGAAGAATCGCCCTTGTTGAGCGTGTGGACGATGGATGCGGCGACGCTGCGGCCGGAGTTTTGAGCTACATTCCAGTGCTCAATGCGGGTGTGCGTGCCGTTAGTATCGGCGCCGGGCCCGTGGTACGGGTATGTGGCTATGTCGCCGATGGCGAAGACGTCGTTGTTCTGGCCGGGGATGGCGAAGTGTTCGTCGACCTTGATGGAGCCGTCCTTTTCCAGGGTGACGGCCGGGTTACCCTGGAGGAAGTCGGTTGCTGGGCGGACGCCAACACCCAGGATGACAAGGTCGGCGGGGAGCACGGTGCCATCTTGGAGGTGGACGGCGCCGACCTTGCGGGCATCATCATTGGAGGGGGTTGCTTTGGCGACGCCGGCGGAGAGTCGGAACTTGACGCCGGATTTCTCGAGATTCTTTTGGAAGATGCGGCCGACTTCAACGCCCATAACGCGCTCCATTGGCGCTTTTTCTTGACCGACGATGGTCACATCGTTCTCCTTGGAGAGGCAGTTGCCGACTTCCATGCCGATGAAGGAGCTGCCGATGATGACGACCTTCTTCTTCTTCTCCTCGCCGACAGCGCTGAGGATATTCTGTACGTCTGCCACTGTGCGGAGTTTGAAGATGTTCTCCAGGAGCTGGAAACCCTCTACGGGGAGGGAGCGGGGAACACCTCCAGTTGCCAGAACCAGCTTGGTGTAGGGGAAGGTCTTGCCCGAGCGGGTGACGACGGTTTTCTGGCTGAAGTCGACTGTGGTGACTTCGTCATGCACGGCGTCAATTCCAACTTCCTTGTACCACTCGGGGGAACGCCATTGAATCTTGTCCGGGTCTGGAATAAGGGCTTTTGATAGTTTGGTGCGGTCGATGATGAGACTAGGCTCTCGGGTGATGATTGTAATAGCCCCATTGTATCCCAGCTCTCGAATAGCTAGAATAACTCCCAGTGTACCAGAACCACTAAGAAGAAAATGTCAGCCACGCACTGATCAAAGGTGTGGGACTTCTTACCCTCCTACAATGACCAAGCCGCCAGGGCCGGACGCACTGCACTTGTGTTCTGAGATCCGCTGGCCAGTCTTGATAGCAGACTCTTCGCCACGGATGTAGACTGCACCATCCTTCTCCAGCAGATCAAAGGTGTTCAGAGCGGCGGGAGCAGGGGCATCTTCAATATCTCCGCTCTTGACGTTGAAGCAGGCCCCGTGCCAGGGACAGGTGATGCGTCCTTCCGGAGAGACAACTCCATTTTTCAAGGGAGCACCATAGTGTGTACACCTAGGGCTGATCGCATGCACCCTGTCGTTGTATTTCACAAGGAGTACCTTGCCGTCCTGGACGCCCTCGACCTCGGCCTCAACCTTGTCGAAGTTCTTGATGCCGGACAGGGACGGAATGTCTTTGAGCTTATATTCCTGCGCCATGGTTGTGGGCGTGACAGAGAATTGTCTAGATAGACTAAGCGATGAGTGGATTCTGGACGACGAAGACGATGTGGAGAGTGTCTGACGCGGAGACGATGGATGAACACAGCAGGAGCAGGAACAAGAGGAGGAATTGCGACAACCACACTGACAGCGGGGCACTAAGGAGGAACGAGAGCGAGAAGCTACACTAGCGGCTGATAATAGTAACGCTGACGAGCGAGGGGAACAAGACCTGGCAAGCCGGGGGAAGAGCTTCTGGCGGGAGGAGGACAGAGAGAGGAGGGGCACATGCATAAGTTCGTGGTGCTTGCGAGAGAACAATGATCAAGACAGCACACGAGATGAGACGAGGTGAGATGAATGGCAAAGATTCAGCCGACCAGCAGCTGATTCTTCTTCCTTCATGGATGATGGGGCTTCCAAGCCCAGATCAAGGTCGACTAGACTACCTTACGTAGTTTACCAACCTGGGAACTTATCCAGATGCAATGACGTTATTGTCGCAACAGCTCCACGAGCCCTCCACCAATCACTACCGGCCAGTTTCTAACCCTCTCCATCCTCAACGGGAGTGGGGAATACTGAAATAGAATTTAAGGTAGCATTCATTCAGGCATATCTGATATACACAGTAGTCATACACCTCCATCACGACTTCCGTCCTCGTCTGCGTCGGGGCGGACTAATGCTCAGCTCCTCTGTCCGGATCGTCCTGTGTCTGGTCTGTCGCCGCGTGGGAAAGTTCTTCGACACCCACCCCGAGCCTCGTGGAAGCCGATGCGCCTTCGCATAGTCCTCATCACTGCCGCCAGGCGACACCGGAGGGCTCGACTGAGTCAAGTCGACGATAAACTCGGGCATCTGGGAGGCTGAGGGGGACTGCTCCCTCGCCTCGGGGAGGATGCTGTCTGGAATCACGCTGACCAATGAAGGATCCTGTGTGGACGAGGGAGATTTGGGCGCACACTTCGTAGGAGATTTTGGAGAAGAGGGGACCTGAACTTTCGGCAAAGGACCCCTCTTTGACGGACTATCATACAAGCGGTCCCGTTCCCTCTTCACGCGGCTTCGTCGCCGGCGCTCCTCGTAGGCTTTGTCGACCTCATAAAAGGGATTGGGAACCACTGGGGAACCCAAAGCCGAGGCGATAGCAGGACTGCCCTTCTTCTCACTTTTTATTGGGGATGACAGGTCTTGGCTAAGAAAATGGTTCATTAAGCGATGGTACGACCCCACACTGACAATGCTCTGATGGTTTGGAGCTGATCAGTCAAGCCTGTCTCTTGGAGGCCGTGGTCATCAACATTGGGTGGGTAAGTAGAAGGTAAAGATGGTTGCGCTCGATCGTCGTCTTCGGAGGCAGAGCGTTCCTGGTGCTCACCATGAGTACCACTTGCGCTTGCGGGTGACAACTGTGCGTTTGAAACAGGGCTTGAAACTGAACTATGGTGTTCGAATCCTTCGAATCGCGGTGACCGCACAGAACTGTCCTCGCGAGAAACGGTCTTCGACGGGAAAGGAACCCTATTAATATTCGGGCTTGTCGGGCGTTCGCTGGGCTTTTCTGCTGCTTCGTCGTCCTCGTTTGTGGCTAGACCGTCAATCGCAGGCTGACTCGGCTCTCGCGCAGGGAGATCTTCGTCTGCAGGAAAGCTTGGTCGAGTAAGCGTTCGGCGACAATCGAGTAAAACAAAAAAGGAAATCTAATTCACTGACATGCTGGCGGTGTCTTTATCTCCAGCATCTGCAGCAGGAGCATCGCGGAGTAGCTTCGGGTCCGTAAGGTCATCAAACGGCACTTCACGGAAACCGTCGTCTTCCTCTTCGTCTTCGTCCATGCCAGGCATCTCGAATCCACTGTAATGAAATGGGCCCTCTTCAGCATCCGTGTCCTTAGGCTGTCTGCGGTATGGCTTCGCAAGGCGGATATTGAGAATATTGTTGTCAAAAACATCAACGACCACTGCGACTCGATAATCTGATAGCACAGGCTGCCAGTTTGTCTCCTTTGACAGATCCAATTGTTTAAAAGCGAATACTAAACCAGGTTTCATGTTCTCTGTAGTAAGGCCTGGGAGCCCGTCCGTATCGCTTGGTAGGACCGGAAGGTCTTCCTCGGAACTCTCGGCTGACTTGACTGCTGTTTGCTCACTAACGTCTTTGTTATCGGTCTCGGCTTCAGGTTGCTGGGCGTCGTCGTAATTGAGTTGTGTGTCGTCCTCAGCATAATATCCATCTTCGTTACCTTCCGCGTCGTCGTAGACCTGGAGTTGCTGTCTTCTCTTTCTTTTCTTTCCCCATCCCTTCCGCTGCTTGATGATACTTGCAGCCTCCGCATCCCAACGCTGCTCGAACGGGAACGGCGGAGTACTCAACTCAATGTCGTCGTAGACACACTCAGTAGCACCCAGTATCAATTTCTCACGCCAGTCAACTTCAGGCTCACTTTCATGGCTTTCAACCGCTTCAGCATCTCCCTGCTCCTTCGGCTGTGGAGCAACCTTCTGAGCTTTTCCGGCAAGCTTCTTCCGTGTGGCCTCCTCTTCTTCCTTTGTACGTGGAGTCTTGACACCAAGTGAGCCGAAAAGAAGCCGTCTAGTGCTGGCCACATCCAATGTACGGCGCTGTGGGATGTCAGGGGTAGCTTCAGTGGTATCATTGGCAGTTACATAGTGTTCATCATGGTCATCAGCCTGTTGTGACGACTCTGGCTCAGCAGGGCTAGGACCGATGTTTTCCTTTTCATCCAGAAGAGAGATATCGACCCCTCCTGATTCCAGATCACGGAGCAGTTTCTGGCGCTTCGCTTCAAAAACCTCTTTCTCATGCTCTTCAGAATTGATCGTTGGTCTAGATATGCGGAGAGGTCCTCCGTTCTCAGCCTCCAATTGTCGGAGGGCAGCGAAATCTGCATTCTCCCCGAGAACGCCCAGCTGTTTGTACTTGCTGAGCCTTCGTCTTAGTTTCACGCGTTGATTCAACTTTTTCGTTCGTATCGAGCCTGTTCCAGGGGGGTTGGCTGGGTGTTTTTGGGATGGCATTGAGAGGGGAACATCTTCGTCCTCTGATTCGGACTCCGATTCTGAGCTCTCGGAAGAAGAATCATCAGACTCGGAGTTTGACTCCGACTCAGGACTGGAGTTGGTGGAAGTCTCCGACGCAGACGACTCGTCTGAAGACATATCCTCTTCATTCGGTTCGGAGTCGCTTGACTCACTTGCCGAGCTGCTGCTATCACTCTCGCTGGAGACAGACTCTTCGGATTCCTCCGAAGTCGACCCAGCTCTGACAGGAGAAGCCTCCCGTTTTGGGGTCGGTAGTTCCTGCTTTGGCTTGTCGAAGGTTACGCTCTTGGAATTTCTCTGCGGAGAGTTGTCCTCAGAAGCTTTGTCAATGGAGCGACGTGAAAGAGAACTTTTTCTCGGTCCCGGTTGCTGTATACTCGATCTCGAGCGCAAATAATGGCCGCCAGGAGCCACCTCAGCGTCGACTTTCTCCAGTTCGGTCGGAACAGGAACCTCCATGTCTTTCTTGAGGTCCTGCAGTTCTTGAGTGAGATCTCCGGGTTCAAAGCCCGATGCGTCATCATCGTCGTCTCCTTCAGAGACAGCCGCAGTATCGACGTTATGACGAATAACAGTCCCATCGCCGTCTTCGTTGGGTTCGTGGTAATCTTCGTAGTCGTCTTGGTAAGAATATTTGTAATCATACTCGCCCTCCTTTCCAATTTCACTGTCAGGCTTAAGCAGAGAAAGCTTCTTTCCAGCACCGGTGGGTTGATGAGGCGCCCACTCAGTATCCTCTTCTTCGTAGGCACTCCCAGCGCCCCAGAGCGCAAGAGTGGTGCGTCTCTTCTTCCTGGGTGGAATCACAACAGCCGGTCTCGAAGATGTAGGTCGCTTCAAGAAAGGCTTTCCAAATGGGACCCCATCTATCAAGTGTTTGCCATCGGCGGAAATCTGGTGTCGGCCAGAGAGCCGTCTCGCTCGCAAGTCCGAGATCTGCAAAGCGCGTATTAAGACTTCGTCGCCATCTCGAAGTAAACCCTCCACTTCCATATAATGCAAGCATTCCGAACCACCAACTTCAACCACATAGTCCTCTAGACCCCACTGCCCGCTCGACTGGTTGTCAAACAGCCGCGGCTCTGTCTCCAGTGGGACGACTTCGTTCACGTCCTCCAGCAACTGAGCAATGGTGTAACCTCCATTCGCGTATAGCGCATTCGGAGCTCGCGATGAGGTAACAGCTGAGGAAGTCGCTGGTAATATCGAAGAGGGGTTTGGAAGATTGTGTCCGAAAAGCGACGGCGGTGACGTAGTCCAAAGAATGCGCGTTACGGGAAGACCGTGACGCTGGATGGTGAGGTGGAGTCGCATGCTTGGAATGTGTTGAATCTGCAGGTTCAACCACTGACTGACTGAATCAACGGCGACAGCAACGTCAGACGCAAATGGTTCGCGCGGGAGGACTGATATTTTGACCGGTATTACTCGCAGCGAACTAAGGGTTAAGCAAGAAAGCACGACGGAGGGAAACCGATGAACGCCAAAATAGCAACCGCAATCTCAATCAAGAAGCCGGTCCGATAAATGGAAGGATCGCTAAGAACTGGAAGCTGCATGCATGGTTGTACTAATGTGGAGGGAGATGGAGCACGAGGTCGAGACTTAAGAAAGTGGAAAAGCGAGGCTCTGGGACTTGCGCTTTTCACCGCTCGGGTTTGTTTTGATCGGCGCCGCTGAGGCACTCCTCGTCCTTGTCAACTACGCAGTACACTCTTCCCATCCTAATCCCCGAACGCATTTTGAATCGTAGATGCATTTTTAGGCGTGGCACTTTCTGTTTGCTTTTATTTGTTGATTTTCTGGATCAATCTGTCATTGATGTGGAGGGAAGGCGTACCTCGCCATCTGACGAGTTTGTACTGCGTGAATATTGGAAATATATTATAATGCTGGGACAATACCTAGCTATTGAGAGCTGACAGTAAATCATTCCTTTGCATTCAAAAGGCAACACACTTCAGCCTGTTTGGTCTCTAACCTACAGGAGAGTACAGGAACCTAAAGGGGTGTTGGTTTAATTAACCTTGAAGCAGATTGTGACTTCTACAATTTCTCACAAGCGCAGACAAGTGAATGATGTTGAACAAGAAGGATTATTGTTATTTTCATCCGGATAGAAAGTAGACTGGTATCTTGGAACATGGAGAAAGATATGTTGAAAAAAAAGGCTGTTTTTTCGCAAATCATTAGGAACTCCTTATATATGCATTTTGGAAAGAAGCGGTTTCCTGGAGCGGGTGGTTGTTTCGCCTGCTATACGCAGAGGAAGATATGAAAACTTCAACAAATGAAGTCTATGGCCTTGACTGTGAGTTGGCCCGACTGGGGCTGGGAACGGGTTTTCTGCTTGGTACTCCTAGGTTCATGGGCCGCGATGTTCTCCGCGCCTCTTGTCCTCGAGGCGGCGGTGGGGTTTCAGCCACTGGTTGGTATTGCGGAGGGCTGTCTTCCATCGGAAGAGGGTTTTTATGAATCTTGAGTACGCTCTGCTGTCGTGCCACGGGGAACCCTTGGGGCGATCCGGAACGGGATTCCGGGGGAGTTGAAGGAAGCATGTCAAAGGATTCGGCAGATGAGTTTCCTCCTTGATTGCTGTAGAATGCATTGGACGATTTATGGGCTTCTCCAACTGCGGTCCTCGAATCAGCTCCAGGCTCAGCAGGAGATCTGGCAGAAGAAGCAGCTGGTGGGTAATACTCGCGGCGAGGGCCATCTAAAGGGCTGAGTGATTCAGCCATTGCGTCCTCGTAGCTCGGAGGCGCATCGTCGTAGGCATTTTCAGAACTGGCAGCAAGGGGAGGAACGGTCGGCCTTGGGGGTATAGGAGGCCGTTCCGTATCATCCTCCTGTGGCCTGGTGGGCGGCTGCGGCGGAACCTTGGGCTTCACTCGCGTTTTGGCAGCCATCGCTTCCAATAGCGCTGGTGGCGGGGTGATTCCGGAGTAGACGCTAACAGGCACCCTTAAGGCGCTGATAACGAGCTGGGGCTTTCGCGGAAAGTCAGCCATTGCCCGGACAATATATAGTTCATGATGAAAACCACTTACCTGCACGTTTCCTACTGTACCATGTCCTAGGCCGACCCGTACTTCAAGCTCGTAGTTCCTCGAGATATTGCATGTCTGGAAAGACGGGGCGACTGAGCTAGGTAGGGGCAACCGGTTCCACATGTTTTCATCGAGCAGCCATTCGGTACCCGCAGGATCCCCGCCTCTTCCAAGAGGTAAATTCATATTGCTACGGCTGAAAATGACCCAGGAAGTGCTCTCCGTTCGTTGCAGATCCTGCGCTTGTATTCGGGTGTAAGAGATTAGTTCAATTTGCAGCATCTGCAGAAAAAGCGTCTCAAAAGATTCGGACAACTTGGTAATCAGGACGCGCATCGGGATAGGCTCATTGCAAGTAAGGATTGAGGGATTAGGTAATCGCAGATCAGCAGCGAAGCGAAGAGAACTCCCCGCAGTGTCCTGTAAAAGAGTCGAAGATTTACGGAATAGGCTTCTCGATGGTGTTGGTGCACTGGAGAATTGATGCTGGCGTCTCGCGAATGTTTCTTGCTTGGGATTGCTGGTTCTTGGCGGTTCGATGGGGAGAAATGTTAAGTTTGTAATCTGGTAACCCACAGGCAGTCAGCAAGTATTGCTGGGAACAAGCATTCAGAAGGCGATGGCCCCAGGCCCATCTACTTTCACATACCGCTCTTAGATTCTCTTTGTAAAATTGTGGACGCACAACCGTTGCTTTCACATAGTACCTGATTTCTGCCATACCCGGGAATCCGGAAAGAGATGGAGGAAGTGCCCTTTTCACGTGCCGATTGGCCTGTTTGGCCATCTCAACCTTGAGTCCCGTGAAATTAAGATTGGTGAGCATGCTGTTATGGAGATTGCATGCATTATTGAAGGGGAACTAAGGCGAGTGAGCAATGGGACGATCCAAAGGAGCGATATTCCTAACCCACCTTGAATCGAAAGGGATACTCATATTTCCCCGGAGGAAATGTCCAGGAAGTAGCAGGAGACGTTTGGTTGTTAACCAACGCTGGCTCTGGAAAGACATCCGTCACCTTATACAGGAGCTACATCGGAGTTAACGGAAACACTCCAAAAGCCACCAGGGAGTATACGCCAAGGGAATCGTACCTTGTGTACCTCAAGTTCTGTGCGCTTCTTGTCGGAGTGTTCATGATGCGGGTATCGAGGCCCTGATAGACGGGTGCGGCTTTCTGCTTCTAACTTGACCTGGATCCCTGCTACTGAGGTTTCCGAATGCAGTGTGAGAATAACCTTTCCCGTTATGAAGTCGAGATTGGTGAAATGCGTGTGCGGCCTATCCAGGTAGATGGCAACCGCCGACATGGTGAGCTCGTCCCGGTTACTGGCGGAAGTCGTAGCCTGAGTGGATCGAAACTCAATCGCAATGGAGCTTGACCACCATTGGAGAAGCTCCAGAATGCTCTACTGCAGATGAGCTAGAGGAAGCAGACCGAATAGAAAAGAAGACACGACAGTGATTCGGGATGGACTACAGAGAATACACAGGAAAAGAGAATGACGTTAATGCTGAGGGACAGAAAGGCTGGCCGTGGGGCGGGAAAGCTCGGCGTTCTCGGAGTCAACCAGAAATTCACCAACGGACACCGGGGGAAGACTTGAAAGAAAGTATACCTTCTAGCTCAGATACTGACACCCTCCTCAGCCTAGGAATATATCGTCCTTTCCCATGTTGCCCCCCCAGCCGCTCAAATAAGTATGGAGCTGCAATGGAAGCTAAGCCACTCTGGAGTCTGGATGGTTCCAGGGCAAGCAAGGATGCACCGCCACGCTTAATTGCACTCGTCCAACCACTCACTCTGACATGTTTGATTGTTGTAGACTAAAATTAAGGCCCAATAGGAGAAAGGGGGAGTCATGCTCAAGTCCAGCTGTTGGCGCCGTCTACTTCCGGATATGTACATAGCCGAGAGGGGGCCCCGTAGGGCTCTCTAGGCATCAAGATTCTTATCTTGCGATCACCACAGCTTTATCCAAACCGTCTTTAAAGACCTTCCTTGGCGAGCATGTCTGGACAAGAAGTAGACTAGGGATTAGACTTGTTCTTGAGGGCGCAATATGACGCAAGCAACAATTGACACGTACCGGCGATGTCTAAATAGAATGCAACAGCATTGAACCTATCATCAGGGGCCAGAGCCGTTAGCATCGGACAACTGTTGTTGGCCGGGGGATTGTGATAGCACTGACTTTGGTTTCTTCCCAGTGATCTCACCAGCAAGCCACTTGAGTCGATTGGTCCAATTGATAAGATCTAGGTGACTCACGCCCATTAGAGTCCCCTTGTAACCGGCTTCTCCTCCCCACTTGCTACTCGCTACACTGACCAGTCCATCATTGTACCCTTCTATTTGTTCCAGAAGACGGTGGGACAATCGAAAGACTGACCATAATCTTGACTGCATCACGGCCCCATAAGAAAAATACCTGCGACATCAGCCTTACGCACCAGAGCCGCTAGACGAACACGTACCGAACATCGTGGATATCAGGTGTGCTCGGGTTGAAGTCTTGCTCCATATATTCGCGCGTCAGCTGGGAGAAAGCCCCTGTCTCGATTCTGATCCGGTCGAGAAGGTAATATAGCTGGGCTAAGCGGTCATCTGAGGAATACACTCATTAGCTTCTACACTGAGTGTGCAATCTTCTTTAAGCGCACCGCCTATCCGCTGAAGAACATAATCAGCGACTGCAGAGCCTGTTGATGGTCAGTGAGGTTCTCGAAGAGTGTGGATGGTCACCAACCCCTGTGTGGAGTTGCAATTGTCGTCAAAGACAAGACCTTGAAGTCCTTTGGTTTTAGATGTGTGATCATATATCGAGCGTCAAGCCCGCTTCAACCTCAGTCAATACGCGGTAATAAATCCAACGTGGTGCATTGTATCTCACCCCTGCGGTCCTTGTAAGTTCTTTCGGAAATATTCAGTAGAAGGAAACTGCAGGAGCCTACCATGCTATGACTGCGCTACGTTAGGGAACAAATCCGTCCAGGAGAAGGGTAAGAACGCGAAGATACATACGCCACTATGTTCACCTCCTTCCCCCGCGCAGCAGACGCAATGTTCTCTGCTAGTGCTTGAGCTCGCGTCTCAATAGACGCCGAAGGAGGCACAGTTGCAGTCATAACTTCGGTTCCTTTCATCGACAATGCTTCTTTGATGCCCCGCCAATATTGAACACCAGGAAGCAAGGGCCCAGCAAGCCGCAACTCGGCAAATCCAAGCAGGCCATGGGCAAGGACAATGGGATGCTTTGGGGTATCTGTTGCGATCTCGATTAGTAAAAGGCGTCCAGGGGGAATCTCGCCAGAACAGGGGCGATTGAGACCAACCATAGTGATCCCGTATCACCGAGTACTCATCCCTGATAACCTTTCCAAAGTCCTCAAGACGTTTATTGGGCTTTGGTAAATTCGTAGGGCGAGGTTCTGAACTTCTCCTTTGCGACGATTGGAAGTATCGCACGAAACAACTGGGACAAAGATAGAGGGATGAGAAGCGGCTAGCAGCGCGCAAGTTTCTCGCTGTGTAGAGACTCTGGCGAGAAACTCCCATACTTTAAGTCTTCTGGCTAAAAGCGCGTATAGAAACGCGACAGGCACGCATAGAGTAGACCTCGAAATCCTGATAGTCAACCTTGAATGCTATGCCCGGTGACGCAATGACCAGCTGATGCCTGAGGCCAAAAGCAGTAGTATAACTATGCGGGTTGTATGTTAAGGGATAACAATGCACTGCCGCACGCGCAAGACAAGATAGTACCGACGAAGGAAAGAATATAGATGCGCTTATTCCTGTGATTCCTATCTACAAGTCTACTGTACGGTAACCCCCTCGCTCGATGCGGACAAGTGGTAGCGAGAGCTTGCGGATGCGTCTCAAACTAGAACTTCAAGAGTTGATTGTATCTACCGAAGTTAACACTGTACAATGATACTAGCGTCCGCAGGCTTTAAAAACTAAAGAAACTGGCTATATTAGTAACCGTTGATCAAACCAACCCCATGCCTTGTCTTCTACGCCTTAGTAACAATAATCTTCTCTGAGGGCTCAGGCTTCACATCGACCAACGCTTGGATCAGCTTGTCCACAACCTTGGGACCCTTTTCTTTGCCAGCCTTCTTGATCTCTTCAGTTTTCACCTCGGCTTCCTGGTTCGCGTCCTCTTCGGCCTTTTTGAACCCGCTGGAGTGCTGGCAGAGATAGCGACATCAGTATTTCGATGCTTCGAGTCGACGGTCTATTTCATCGTCGACAATTGTCAGGCTAGGGTAGATCTCACCTCCCCCTCGAACTTCTTGAATTCCTCCTCCTTCTGCTTCCTGTACTCCTCGATTTCCTTCTGCGCTTCGGCCTTTGCGTCCCTTATCCGCTTTGTACGGTCTGTTGAGTAACGTCAACAAATATATCCATATATCGTGCAAGGGTGGGCTTTATTGGACTTCATACATTCTCTAGCTAAACAATGCGCCACGTCAGCATATGTAAAAGCGAGCTGGGATCCAGAAAATAACATACCTTGCTGGACAATCTTCTGCGCCTCTCTCTCGGCCTTCATAGACAATATTAGCTCTTGGCGTCCCTGGTAATACCACCTCAAGGGCCACGACATACATCGAGGAGGGTCTGAATGCCTGCGGAGTTCTGAGCGGACTATACCAAAGTTAGTGCCTTCTGGACTTCTGAGAGTTCCGACAGTAATAACGTACCATGTTGATGATTAAAGAAGGTCCAGGATATATAGACGAGCGTATGGGAAGAGGTCTAAGAGCCTGAAGCGAGTATCCAAGATGTGGGGAGTGGATGCCTGTGATACGGCGTCTAGCTACATCTCCCCGATACGGACCCTCTTCGGCGGTCGGATAGGTATTACTATTCTGCCAGCCCCCACCGCCTTTACTGATAACGCCGAACACCATCCTGATGCCTTTTTCAGCTTCTCAATAGCGCAGATTAATTGACTCTTTTCTGCGTCTTTGCATAAAGAGTTGGTGCTATAAAGTTGCACATTATGTCTCGAGCTTCAAAGTTAACACTGGCTGGCACGGGCCTAGCCACTGCAGGGATTGTCTATTTTGTCCACTGGGCTCAGGAACAAGAAAAAGCGGTACGTTAGGAGCACACACTTGTTGGTAATTTGTGCTAATTGACATTCCCTCTAGGCTATGCACAAAGGTGTCGAGCGAGACGTGGAGAAACAGCGCCTTCGGTTAGAGCGACAGGCGGATTTCGCGATGCAGAAGGCACTGGAAGAGGAATACCGCAAAATCCAGACAGTCTCTCCGAGTACAGACGATCAAGCAAATAGCGGAGGGCAAACAAGTTTGAACCAGGGATCATGACAATAAACGCGATAGAGCTTGGATGGTGAGTTGGCCTCTCCCTGTGGACATGAGGAAACATTGCTAACTTCTGCGTTGTCCGTAGTATCTTTGTATAATAGACATGTTGTACATTATCTACGACTAGACTCCATTCTTCAATTTATATGATTTGATTGTCATACGCTTTGATGTGCCTATCGACAGGGTTATCTATCTCCGCGATGCTACCAGAAAGCCCTGGGTACAACGAACGAATGGACACCTCGTGACTTCGAGCCTTTTAGGACAGTCGCTGCAACTGACATACCAAGTCTCCGAGTTGCCGGCCAAAAAAGGGCTCCGAAACTCTGCAAGGTCCCGCGTAACAGACGCGGCTGATTGACGGCATTTTTGGCGACAGAAGCGCGAAGGACCAGTCAACAAGTTCAGACATCCTCTTGATGAACGACTGAACGTGCATCTCGCGGAGCGCTAGCTCCATGCCAATCCTTCGAGTCGGTCGGACGATGGAGGATAGGACGACCAGCAGCTGAGTATTGTTCGCAGGAATAAGCTGTGGACTGACATAATTGTTCTTTGGCTCTAGAGTTGGGAGACTCACATGAGGCGCTGTTCGTCTGGTTAAACTTAGCGAGACGCCGGCTATTGCCGGAGGCCGGGAGAATTCCGGCCTACTCCAACAATGACGACGATGGGCATGGCATCTTGTTTATCTCAGTCAAACCATGCAGGAAAATTCTACTTTCCGATTTCAAATACATTTTAGGACGCTCCACACTTTTTCAGTTGATCGTTCTGTTCCTCTGTAACCGACAACGGTCAGCACACTCCCTTGTACCGCCTTGTCACGTGATGGAGAACAGCCCTACAGGTGCCAAGCTTCTGTATAGATCTGCCTGGCTGCGCATGGAGAGACCAGTGTAGGAGGGCGAGGGATGGTAGGTTATCGTTATTTGACCATCAAGGGAACTGTGTTTCGATTATGCAACAGAATCAATCTTCCTTTCTCCTCCTCATGTGTGTTCATTTTCTCTTTCGTAATGGACCCTCAGAGGCCGGAATTGATACCGGCCTCAGCTCATTATAAGAAGCAGCTGCTTTCCTGCCCAACCTGGCTCTCTCTTTCATCCTCACCAGTCAGCACAGGGATAGAGCATCCTCACCACTTGACAATACCATCTTATTCCTAGCACAGGATTGTGTAACTTCTATTTGGTATCATCGTTTTGTCAAACCCTTCACCCTTTTTAGTCACCATGTCTCCTGCCAAGGTCATCTCGAGTTCTCCGACTACATTGGAGTACTTTCCACATATCCACGATGATCCTGTTACTCTACCACACTCCTTGGATCCTTTCACTATTACCACTTCTACTGGGTTCCTACCCTATCTCACCTCACCCACTACCCTTCCCGATGCCTTTAAGCCTTTGGCATCCCTCCTTGCTCGTCTTCCTGTTGTCAAGGGTGATGGAAAGCCCGGTCTTCTAGCTACTTACTCTTTGGGCCCGGCCGTTCTGGAACTCCCCGACCTCACTGACGAGGTTGACAATGTGACCACGGCCGATGGCTCACCGGACCTCTATACTATCATGGCTCTCTTCCGCGACTATTCTTTTGTGGCCTCGGCCTATTTGCTCGAGCCATGCTGGAAAGCCTGGCGCACTAATCCTGAGCATGGGTACGGCTTGGGTCGCGACATCCTGCCAAAGGCCGTGGCTAGGCCGTTGTATCGTTGTGCGCAGATGTAAGTCACAGGATCTTATATCACCATGTTGAAGTACACTGACGCATATGTCGGCTGCTAGTCTCAATATACCTCCTTTCATGTCCTACGCAGCATCGTACGCACTGTTCAACTACACCCTCGATGATCCGTCCAAGGGCCTAGTTTATTCCAATCTCCGTCTTGTCCGCGCATTCGAGCGTGGACTGGACCCTGGCAGCTCAGAAGCTGGGTTTATCCTAACCCACATTGACATGGTAAAAGACACTCCTGGTCTTATTCGTGGCGCTCTTCAAGTCATCGACACCCTGCAGCAGCGCGGTTCCCGCTCTGCCGTGAACGATGGGTTCCGAGAAATCTTAGCATCCATGGAGAAAATCGAAGCTGGAATGGAAGGTATGTGGTACTGCAGTACATACATTCTGGACCAATCGTCAATCGGTCTAACTCGTGGTCTTCACGCAAAGATATGTGGTCCAATTCTAAACCGTCCGAATACCTCTCCTTCCGCGTCTTCATCTTTGGCATAACGTCGCAGTCAATGTTTCCCAAAGGCGTGATCTATGACGGTGTTGAAGAAAATAAACCTCTTTTCTTCCGCGGCGAGAGTGGAGCCAATGATAGCATAGTCCGTTTCCTACCTAATCTGAGAGTCCAGTGTAAGGCTAACCAAAGAGCATAGATACCACTCCTAGATCACCTCTGCCAGATACCCATGCCCGAAACACCACTCACTAGGATCCTACACGAGTTCCGCGCCTACAGGCCTCTACCACATCGGACCTTTCTTACCCACATTCGTACCAAGGCAGAGGAACTGGGTGTCCGCGACTTCGCTACCCAGGATACCGAGACAGCCATACTCTTCCTTCGGACATTGAATCATGTGCGCAGTTTTCGCTGGAGGCACTGGCTATTTGCTAGGGAGTACATCATCCGTCGGACGCCTCATCCGACTGCAACCGGGGGAAGTCCAATTGTTACGGTTAGTTATTGTCCTTTCCCAGCTTATTAACTTGCAATATCTAATTATAATGGATGCAGTGGCTTCCAAATCAACTGTCTGCGGTAATGGAAATGATGATTTCCATCTACGAGAGCGTTTTCGCGCCGCGAAAACTCCAAGGAAGTGATGGTTATAACGGCGCATATCAGAAGATAGTCGAGCCAATGATGGAACAAGTACAAGATCAGAAAGAGAAGTTAGCGAAGGAAGTTGAGAAGTGGTGCAAGGAGAGGGGCGTTTAAAGGCCGGAAGAGACCCTCAAGAACCATTCTAACCATCAATTATTAGTACTCGCTATGCCCCGGCGTGTCCGAAGTATAGGGAGCGAATATATAGTGCTTTTGATTTTAAGCGTAAAACAACTCAAGTAACGATGACAAGACCCTTTGACCGCCCGTATTCTATTGCATCGGAAGAAATTCCTTCACATCCCTTGATGTACACACACTCCACACTCGCCCTCTCATCGGCAGTGGCCGGGTCAACAAGTCTCTTAATCGTAATGCCCGTAATATCAGTATAGGACAGATTCAAAACCTTCAAACTCCGCAGCTTGCCAATCAAGGTGGAAATCACCGAGTCATTGACTCCCAATATATGCGCGATATTCAGAGTATGCAGTCCCGTGGCATGGCAAGAGATATAATGAACAAGTGCCGTGGACGCAAGCCGGAAACAGCTGTCGACGTGCAGAATGCTTAACGGCGACCGGGCTTTCACGAGGAACGCATCCAATGTAAGAAGCGTGGCCCAGGGGACGTCGCTTAATATGAGCGTGTTCAGGTTGGGAAGGTAGAGCGGTTGGTCCTCCGTACTTGTGAAGGGGATGGCTTCGAGGGCCGCACCGCCTCGGATGCGCAGGAAGTTGAGGGTGGGCGGTAGACCGAAGTCGCCGCCGATGAAGAGGCCGGAAAGATCCAGTTTTTGGAGACGAGAGAAGTCTGTCGGGTTGAAGGAGGGTGGGTAAGGGACGAAGAGGCGCGGGTTGGAGTGGAGGCGGAGTTCAGTTAAGTTTGAGAGGGGGAAGGGGGTTATATTGTCGACGCTGCGGGGGATGAAGAGGGGTGGGATGTGGATGTCGAGGTTGCCGGATTCGACCGTGCCGAGGGTTATGCTTCGGAGATTTGTGAGGACTGCTGGCCATTGGACTTCGTTCTGTAGGGATTTCGTGGCTTTGTGGATCTCGATGCGTTCGAGTTTGGGGAGGCTGGCTAGGAGTTTTGTGATTATGGATTGGGGGACCGGTGTTTCTGCGGAGATTAGGAGGACCTTTAGTTGTTTGCAGCCTCTGAGAAGCTCGAGGATGCCTTCTGCTGCATATGGAGACAATATCTCAAGATGCTCGAGGCGCGGACATCGGCTGATGTATTCGAGGACTTTGCGCCTGGATGCCGTAGTAATGTTCGTCACGACGGCGTGCGTGAGCATGGCTCTGGACCGCTTTATGTAGGCCAGAGCAGAAGACCAGTGGATCTTGCTGCGTGCACCAGAGAAGTCCAAACGCAGCCATAGGTCCCGCATTGAAGTGAGAAATCGGTCCCAACCTTTGGAGACTCGAAGGATAGCGCTAAAGCTGGTTAGAGTATTGCAGAGGAGAGAGAGAAGGGAGTACTTACACAATCTGTCTAAAGTCAAAATGGTCCAGAACTATCCTCGCTATTTCTAAGGGAAATACACTGAATGGATCTAGGCTTTTGGAAACTAGCTTTTCTTGAAGCTTCCTATGCATCTGCTCCAGGATCTAGATCGATCAGTACGATATCCCGGCCAAAGTCATGAGATAGTAACCAACCTGCCGTCGAGGATTATCCTTCGATATAGCTTTAATGGCGTATGCATAGATTTCAAGAGCCTTTTCAGGCTTTCCATCCAACAACAGCGCCTTGGCGCAGCGTAGGTATCCCTGAGAAGATCAGCACACGAATGGAGGCCACCATGGTTCTGGTACCCTACTCGCTCATCATGCTTGTCACGTTTAATCATCTGCCTTGCGTCCTTCAAAGCTTGGTCATACCGCAACAGCTTTGTGTATGTTGCTGCTCGATTATCAAGCACCGAGAGCGCATCTACATCAGGACATTTGAGTGCCTGAGGCACAAACAGGTTAGAAAAAGCCGTGGAGCAGCACTTTCTCAGAATGACGCCTAAAAAATCATGGAGCCAACGAGAAGCCGGAAATTCTTAGCGCACGTACCTCAGTAAAAGCGCTCACAGCTGCCTCCCAACTGCCTTGGCCATAGAGATTCTGGCCCTGTCGTTGCAGTAGCGCGGCTTCCCCTGGTGAAAAGTCAGCCAAATCCAATGCCAATGAACCAAGGGAGATACCTCGAGAGCCCATAATAGCCATCCAAGCTCGCTGAACTCCAGAACATTGTTCTCGACGATAATTCAGGCAAGGTGAACCCTGAATGATCGGCCGGATGGTCAACCTGGCAACCGACGCAACCGAACAGGCGGGGAATAGCGCTTGTGGTCCAAATGGATGCCCGGACTTTTCAACGGTGTTTACTTTCTGCCTCTTCGGGTTTCGACCTCCAGTACCCGACGTGACGATCCATTTTTCCTTCGCAACAGGTCCTCGTCCGAGGAAATTCACCTCGGGTTTTATTCCTCTTACTTTCAATAATCTTAGGGCGCTTGCAGGACAAGCACGCCCGTCATGGAGCCGCAAGGAGATCTGCAGGCTGCGTCCACCTATATTAATAATGTCTTGCTGGCCCGGGGCTTGTTGAAGAGTGGCCGACCGATTGATTTCGCAAATCCGGAGGAGGAAGAGGGTGGCGTGGGAACGACAATGGCGATGATTATCAACTTGGTGAATGATCTGGTTTTGCGACGTGATGTAAGTCTTTGCCTTTCCGCGTTGCCATGCCGGCGTTATTCGAGTCCCCAACTAAGGAGGACTTCAGCGTGAAGCAGAACACAGGGAAAATCTAGCTACGACCATTCGGACGCTACGGGCGGAAGAGTCTCACAAGACGGTGGGAATTGTACGTGCGATGATACCATGCTAGGGAGGGTCAAGACTAAGATGTGTCTAGGAAAAACTCCAAACGAAGACGGCAGAACTATCGCGATCGCTAGCGCTGGCCGAGGCGCAAGAACGAGCTTTGAAGACCAACGTATCGAGTGCAGAGGCAACTATTCGCGGGTTGAAAGATCAAGTACAGCGCATGAAGACCACTGTGCAACAGGTGCGAGCGCAGTGTGCCAACGATATCCGCAAGCGCGATCTTGAACTACAGAAGCTGAAAGCTCACCTGGCAGATCGGCAACGAGGGCGGCGCGAAGGTTTGGGGGTGACGACGATCAATATCAACCCGTCAGCTAGCCAATCGTCTAGGACGAAGTATCTGTCAGGAGGGGAGGGCGTGTACGATCCGGGATACAGCTTGAAGCAGGAGACGAACGAGTTCCTAACACAGCTGTGCCAAACTCTAAGTGACGAAAACGACTCTCTGATTCTTCTTGCGCGAAACACAGTTCAGACGTTGAGGGAGCTACAAGGCCTATCGATGGAAGACGGATTGGCTGAACATGAATATTCTCACGGGACGACCAGCGCAGGGCCTCAGAGGTCGACCCACGGTGGCCCAGCTGTCACGAGCTTGCCCGCCTCTTGTGATGAGTTATCCGGCGAGATGGAAGAGGTTCTGGAGCATTTACGAACATTGCTGACCAATCCGTCATTTGTACCTCTAGAAGAGGTCGAGGTGCGCGATGAGGAAATCAAGCGACTGCGCGAAGGCTGGGAGAAGATGGAAAGCCGGTGGAGACAGGCAGTCACATTGATGGATGGCTGGCATAAGAGAATTGCGCACGGAGGAGGCTCCGTTCGGGCGGAAGAACTTCGCATGGGCATGAAACTTGATGTTCAGGTAGATGCCAAGCAGCATCGGGTACTGGATGGCGATGTGGCCATGCCTTCGCCGATCTTTGAGGACGAAGAGGCTGAAGAGAACGAGGAAGAAGAAGAGGAGGAAGATATAGAACCCGCATCAGACCACGAAGACACAAAAGCACCTCTGGAAAAACCAACTCAATCTAATCCTAACCGAGCTTTGAAAGAACGGAGCGATAACATCGTGCCAACGGGTCCAACGCGAAAAGAGGTCGCGTTCTCAGAACAATCAAACAAATCTTCGCCGGCGCAACCGCAAGATGACGACACGCTGCCAATTAAAGCGCATCAGTCCGATACCGTAACACGGCGACCATCAAGGAAGCGGGCTGAGCCTAAAGGGCCGCGTCCGGTAAGTGTCAAACAAGCTGTTCAGCTGCATTGTTTTAATAACTGTATTTCAGGCCCCAAGCCGAATGAGCGTGCATCAGAAGTTAGCAGCCGCTGAAAAGGAGGCCCTTGCAGCTGAACAAGCGCGCCGGGAGCAGGAGAGTCGCAAGAGGAGCCGCGGAGGCAAAGTGACGCGAAAGAGGGCAGGAGATCGCCGACGGAGCACGCTTACAAGCGACGAGCTGGGAGAGCTCATGGGGATGAAATAGCATCATATACCCTTTTCATTTTA
>MU628688.1:0-33341 GCA_025688805.1 Aspergillus egyptiacus
TTTTTTTCCTCTCCAGGAACCCCAGCTGGATCCAGATTTCGCGTTTGGGTTACATTATTATTCGGGGATTGTAACGTGCCTTAGTTCCAAAACGACGGAGCGCGAGTTTGGGTCGGCAAGCAGAGCTTTTCTATCATCCACCTGTCCTTCAGTCCTTACGTACGTGCGTAGGTAGGGGAAGATGATGGCACGGGCCTGTTGGATTGTCTTGACTATACATATAGGTAGGTACCTTGTCTAGAGTCTGGAAAGACCGGGTAGACAGTGACAGACACCAACTTAAGAAAAGGGCTCCGATGCTTGCACCGTGAACAGAACAGAATCGAGCAGTGAGTCCATGCCGCGTCGCCGAATACATATCCGCTTTTGTGGAGCAGCTGGTGGATGGAATACAGTAGACTATCTAGGTAGTAGTAGTAGTAGTAGTATCTTGAGCTTCATCATCGACTAGGCAGCCCCACCGGGACTCTTGTCGTGGCCATGCTCGATTATGTGTCGGGTTTCTTTCTTTAGTTCTGCTATCGACGATCGTACTGTCACTGTTAACTGGGGAGTCGGACTGTGAAGAGAAGTGGACCTGTCAAGCACTGTCCACAGCCTACGCATGTAGATCTTCAACCTAGGCCATCAAGTTACTTCCTCCCTAAGAGTCAGTAAAAACAACCATTGCAGTGCAGTGCTCATTGTTTCCTCCCAAGCTAGAGGAATGAATTTCTCGCGTCAACTACATCAACATTGAGGAAAAACGCTGCGATGCAGTAACATCACCGCACGACTGAAGGTTGATAAAGTAAGGTAAGGTATTGTCGGTCGTGATCAGCCTTTGCCCACGTTCCCGTCTGACCCACGCAGTTCCTGCTGTAGCCATCATTCGTCACAGTACACTGCAGAGCACTGATCTCTTCGAGTGGCTGCAGGTCTCACCGGACAATAATTTCGTAATATTATTGTCTAGACGCTGTGGGAGTGGGTAGATGAGTATGGAGTCCCTGCTCTACTCCATAGGCTGCATTCTTGCAAGGTCCAATGGAACCAGACTTCCATTCTTCCTGTCAAAACTGAGCGCTCTCCTCAGCCAAGAGACCGTGGACTGGGCCCCGCCATCCCATCTGGATGCTGTACCTGTACAGTAGTAGGTAGAGGAGGCCGATACCAAACTGGGACAGGAGATAAAGAGAATTGCAACATGTAGACTATATCTAGGAGTAGCCTAAATTTAGCGACAAGAGAAGAGAGAAGAATCTCGAAACTCGACCATGGACCGTTTCAAATCCTGTCCATCTTGTTGACTGCCTGATCGAGTGCTTTGACGTGCTCGAATCTCGTCAGGCAACCATGCCGAGCAGCTGCTTTCTCTCCCAGATTCTAGAACCTCAGCTCTTCAATTCTCCCACGGTTGTCCCCGCGTCCAAGTCGTTCGTTTGTCTGCCTATTTAACCCTTCCGTTTTACACCATGCCCCTCTCGTCTCGCCGTTTTGGGACAGACAGTATCTCCACCGATTCTGGCCTCGACCGGATCTCTCTCCATTCGAATCTTCCTCCGCTATATTCTTACTCCGGAGTGTATATATCTCTATATATACTCTCTTAAAACGCCGCCCTTGGTATCCCTGTCTGCCTGGTCGATTATCCTCCGAGCGGTTTCCATCGTCATCCGCCGCTGTGCAATCTCACCCGCCGAACTGTCAAATAATCCCGCATAGCACTCAGCGCCCTGGCAGGGGCTTCGACGTCAGTCCAACCGTCGCTCTAGTCCTGGCATGACAGACGGGATCACTTATTTATCGCTTGCCAAAGCTGGTTAAAAAAAAAAAAAAAAAAAAAAAAGCAAAAAACAAAAAAGAGGCCACCCAAGTCCAAAAATAACGGTACGTCTTTTGCCTTAAGGGTATGTCCATTATTATTGATAAACATTGCCCCGGGGCTGGTGCGTCGATGGACCGCTGGTACCTATTCTATCTACCTTATCTCTACCAAATGAAATGGAGGTGATACAAGTGGGAGCTGACCATTGAGGTCTCACAGTTGAAAGCTTATCACTCTCTTTATCGCCGAAAACGCAATCCACACCTGCACGCCTTGCTGGAAATACACCTATACATCGTCACTTGCTCCCTTCAGAATTGCCCGCATCTGCATCCGTACTCCCTCAGCATTCTCCTCATCCATCGAAAATCGATCATTCCTGCCACCCAGGCACGTAATTTGGCAACAGCATTTCGTGATACAGTGCGACGATCATTCAAGGCTTAAATCTTACCCGGCCGCTTGGAAGTTGGAAATCCCTCATAGTTGGGTCCCTCAGGGGAGCAGGGGACATCAGCGCTCCACTTTGCACATCACAGGGCTATTCCAGATAGATCAACTAGCCCAACGATCTGAAACTATATAACTACAAAAGAGTCTCACCGCCACCATGACTCAAAGCAATGGCGTTTCCCACCACCGCCGCACTCCTTCTGGACCAAACTCATCCAGACTGAGGACTGGAAGACCGGCTCTCCATCGGAAAGGCGCATCTGCATCTTCCTACTTCTCCATCTCCAAGCTGGGCTCCGGCCAAATCCGGACCTCCGCAGCAGACGACGAGCAGGTGCTCGAGATGGCGGCTAGTTTTCTCAATTACTGGTATGTTGATATCTATACCACACATCCTGCTCGTACTACACCGCACCGGACCCTATAGCCTCTATTTGAGAAGCGTGGATCATATTTCCCTTACCCTTATCGTGATCCCATCCAACCCTTGCATATCGGATTCCTGCTTATGGGGCGCTGTGCTAACCAAACTGCAGTGCCATGTGTGAGAGACTGATAACTGTACCTGACAACCGCCTTCTTTATTGCAGTGAAAGGTATGAATGCTTATCTCCTGATAGCGCCCTTTTTGATTTTCACCCCCCTTTAAAGCCGCACATTTGTCCAGAATTATCTCCTCGCTCATTCCATCTGTTCATTTCCTTTTGCTTTCTTTCTTTCTTTCTTTTTTTTTTTTTTTTTTCCCATTGTCTAACAGCTGCTACAGCTGCCGTCGCAAAGACTCCCATAAACCCCTCTCAGCCTCCCTGTCTTCCTACAGCACAATGTCCGCCCCGAACTCTACGCCAGCTTCGCCCTCCACATCTCCTCCGACTATCGTGGCACCGTTGACTCCCACGAAAGCTCCCATCAAAACATCTCAGCCGATCCGGATACCTGCGGACGCCCATGATGCCAAGACGGATCTTGATCCCACTGAATGGAAGCCGGTAATATCCACGGACGGTCGCTACGCCAGTGCCATGGCCTCCGATGCCTGGAAGTACCTTTCCCAATTCCACGGCGATCAGGTTGTTCTTCCTATCCGCCGCGCGAGGGGCGACTACTATAGCTCGGAGAGTATCTCTACTCTTCCATCGCTGAGTCACTCGCCCAGTCTGACTCCGTCGACTGCTTCCTCGCTCAGCAGTGCCGCGTCCGACTACATGAGTTCCATGCGCGAGTCTGCTCAACGCCCGTTGCCTCCTCGCCACAAGCCCTGCTACTCCGGTAGCGGCAGCGTCTCGAAGGGCGTTGACTTGGTCGTGCCTCATATCGCGGTGGTTCCGGACTCGCTCGTCGATTTGCCCAACAGTGGATCTATCTTCCCGGCTAACAGTGGACTCTGGGACGAGAAGACCGTCGATCGGCCTGTCTCAATTGTGGGTCCGAAGACTGCGAGCACTACTCTCCCTATGTCGGAAATAAAATAAAACCAGCTATTTGGCGTATCTGCGGCGCGGAGCGTATATCCGTTTTTGTGTGACTTGAGTTGCCTGCCAAGTGGTCGAGTCATCATTCGTTGATATCTATCATTATTTCTTTTACGACGGAGCATGGACAGAACAACATAAAACTAAGCGCAAAAAAAAAAGTCATCGTTTGAGGGAAGATTGATCTGGTGCCCTTTTGTTCTTTTTTACCTTTTAATAGCACCGGATGTGCTGGTCTATCAGGGAACTTTCAGATAGATAGATAGCAAAAGAAGTCGAACTCGTGGATGTGTTTCACCATGATACTAATAAACACCAAAAGCCAAAAAAAAGTTGTTACTCTCACCATCAACCCCCAACACATTATCTCCAATCGCCCGCACTAACTGTTACACCCCCCTTAGAGCACCCAAGCCAACTTCCAATCTCGGATCCCCGCGTATTGTATTAGGTAGGAACTTGGGTTGATTCCAGTAAATAGAACCCCAAACCAGCCCCGCTCAAGCCTTCTTCTCCTTCTCCTCGTCAGCCACCACCCAATCCGCCTCGATCTTCTCATCAAGCCCATCATCTGTTATACAGCACATGTAGCACCCGTATTGCGGTCGGAACTACAGATTCATTGACACCGGTTAGCTGCAAATTTGACCCCAGCAAAACCTTGACTTCAGTACAATCAACATGTACATCTATCATCGCCAACCCAATGCATTGCAATCATTGCAACCAGTCGACTAAAGTCAAGCGAGAAACGAAACGAAAGGAAAGAAATATAGACAAGACAAGACAATGACGGGACTATAAACAATGGGGATAGGGTGAAACAGAATATCGATATACCTTGACAAACCCGCAGTCCAGCAAGGCCGGATCTTGGACGCAGGAGCCCAGACACACGGTGTTGCCCGAGTCGATGCCGTGGGGGGGTTCGATGGCCTGGGCGGTTGTGCTCGGGAGGCAGAGGAGGGTTGAGGCGAGGAGGGCGAGGAGCTGGGTGTGGAGATACATTCTGATTTTTTTTTTCTGGGGATTTGTGTATTTCTGATAGATAGATAGGTATGGCGATTTCGTCGGGATGTTGGTTTTTTTCTTCTCTTTTGCCTTTTTTGTCTTTATGGGAACGAGGTGTCGATGAAGCAGAGGTGTCGTGGACTCTGAGGAGGGTGTTTTCTTCTTAAGCAGGATACATGAGGGCAGGGTCAAGTTAAGCAAGGGGGTTTTGGGCGACGCCCTGGACTGCTGGAGTCCCTAGTTTGTACTTACATAGTAAGGTAGGGGGGAGGTTTGTTGTCGCTGCTACGCGAAGATGGTAGTTAGTGCATACCTAAGTAGGAACTTCAGCTTCTGGAATGCCACGGGGCTATGTGTTTCACGTTTTACCAACTAGATACTTCTTGCTGGAATCTCAATGACATATGCAAAGGTATGTTTGTCAAGGTATGACTGTTCGACCAAGCCGCTTTTTGTTGCAATTGCGTGGAAGTCTTATGTATTTTCAAGTTCCCTACCTTGCATAGTTCTATCTGATTATGCTAAGTCTAGGCTCTGGGTTAGCACCCGACAACCAGACAGCGAAACAAGCTCACCTAATACTGTCGATGCTCCTCACGATCCTTTTTATAGGGCATCTAACGCATCTAACGCGTCCAAGGCATGTCGCCGGCAACAAGCCTGATAGTTGCTTAAGTCATGAAATGATGCAAGCTCGCAACGGAGGTAATGGTGAAGACCACTCGACAGCACAGTTCCTCACGAACATATTGGCTAAGCTTGGATAAACAATGGATTAACATTGCCATTCCCAATGCCAATCGTGGGTTTGTATCAATAGCAGGTGGAGGGGAAATGATGTCTGGTTGGAGATAAAACGCCCGAATATAAGCGAACATGATACTGGTCAACCGACCAATATCGTAAGCCAACGCGTAGCAAATTTAGTTCGAAGACACCATATGGAATCGCAGAAGTTCCTATGGCCAACTAATCTGAGGCATTAATGGCGCAATCGATCTTAGCCGCACTATGTGGAAACGATGGTCATAATCTTTGTAGGGACATCAGGGCACCATGCCCCTCAGGGCGTTATCACAAAAATATCGCCATTGCCGTAGAAAAGTTTGACGACATCGTTGACGGTTATTCACTTGTACGGGTCTCATAGACGAGCCGTCGTCAACCGAATCCACGACATAACGCCAAGAAATGCGCTTTCCGAGCACAGTTATGATCAGGGGATGCCCTCGGCAGCCTATATTTGCTATGACGCAAATAGTAGTGCCGAGTTTCTAGATTGAATCATGTTATAATCCGAGTACGATCTGCGAAACCGCCATCAGAGTCGGAGACTACTGAGGTCACAGTGAAGATACCCCTAGAGTGTGGACAAACATGAAAATAATAATGCTTGACTCGAAACTCCCGCTCGTAGCCTGGGAGGAGGTTGGTCGTGGAGCCATCAAGTGGACCTAACCCAATAAAGGCTTGGGGAACATATTTCCTTAGAGCCTCAGTCCTCCGATTGGTGCCAGTGACCAGTAGTCGCCACCAGGTCAAGAATCCCTTCTTCAGCCATGCCTGTCTCATCACAAGGGCGTTTTCTCTCCTCAAGGTTCAGGAGTCGACTCCAGCGGCCGTTGCTCACTCTTGGATGGTCCTTTTGCTGATGACCTTCGAAACGGTCCCGTTTGAAACTGATCTCGCCGTCGACTTCCTAGTTTGATATTCTCAGGCGAACGATGAAGCCCCTTCCATCATGCTGTCCTTCGAGTTATTTGAATCGCGGTTAGTGTGATAGGACTCTGATTTGGGAGGCATCTCTTTTCCCATGTCCGCCAAAACAAAGGCAAATAGAGTTGAATACTCGGTCAGCAACAGAGGCACCTGAGGTCATTCTATCCCAATTGACGATTCGGGCAGAGGTTAGCTCAACACGGCAGCTCAGTGGCCGGGGCTTCAGAATGCCCAAGCTTTGCAGCCCGCACATCGGCAGTACTTTTCGGCAATGGACGGCGCACCGGATAACCATGATATACAAGAGGCGTGATCAATGAGAGACACTCAAGAGTGCGGTTCAACTGCTGGCCTTTACCATCCAGCGGTTCGGGAAGGGGGCTCAATGTTAGTCGACATAGTCATGTTTTGCATTGGTTGTAGGATGTTGCTGACGGATCCCTTAAGTGAACAGTAGCTCGAGAATCGTGCCGAATGAACTTACTGGAGCCGGGCCGAGCAGTACCTTGAAGGGCGATGGACAAATAAGAACGTCTGCCGAGCACCATCCAGGCAGATGATAGCCCGTTTAATGATGTCCCACATCTAAGGTCCTGTGGACATTGGTCACTTTTCAAATCGTCTTCATGATAGACAGCGAAACATAGTCTTCTTTCATGGACAAAACTTCATGTGAGTCCTGAGCACGGAGACATTCCCGGTCATCAAGCGGTTTCGATACAATGATTCATGTAATGGTCCAACACGGGTCATTCCTGGTCATATATGAAGATCCCTGGACGTTATGCCATATCTCGTCGAGAATCCATGGAGCTGATGCGGTCGTCGACTTTGATTCGGCTTGTGGTCTGATCTACGATGAGACGAGCCGTGATTAAGCACTAAACCCTGTCAGTCGAGCTTTACATTGGATGGTCAACACGTGTAATCTCACATACTGGTGGCAATGACTGTATCTGGCTTTCGTTTTGTCAACTCTCGCCCTGAAATCGCCAGTTCAATAAAAGCCTGATATAAAGCCCCAAAAAGCTTTCCGCGAACCTGTCAGGGAATTCGACCGACATGGCACTATGAACGTTCTTTGTTCGTTGCTAGTACTGATGCATACATCCTCTCGCCATGCGACATTCCCTGCGTACCCTGGTATATTCTGGAGCTGATTGGCGGCCTTATTTCCACCCTCGATGGATCCAGTGATGTATACAGCTGCTGACGCTGTAAGATGCAGTGTCGGACTGCGGGAGGTCGGAAGGGAAAACACGGCTCGAGAATATGGTAGACGCACACTAAATTGTCCTACCGTGGGACCTGTCGGCCTCAAGAGTCAGCCAGACGAAGGAGTGCTTTGCCTCTTTTCGACGTCGGCTCTGATTTGGATCGAAAACCGGCTGTCTCGGACTGGTTCGAACAATCCTCCCGGACTTTGAATCCTCCATCTAGATATAACGGCATGAACGGAGATCAAGTGCTTGGGTATGGTATAACTTACCATGGCTGAGTCGACGGGTGGCTTTTGAGGCAGTCCTCGGGTCCGAATCGAATTGACCCCTGTAGTGGTACCGGGTCCCGTGATTGGTCATCGGCGGAGGGAGAATGTTTCCACATGGCTTTCGGCGCTGATTGCTCGAGGACAATCCTAGCTAGGAGAAACTCACCCGACGACATCAGGTCGGGTGTCTTCTCGCGGGTCGGAAAAGATGATTTGCTCATCAGTGGGGATTACTTGGTTCGTCCCTTTGTGCTCTTCTTTTTCGTCCACTCTGGCGTGCCCGTGGAGCAATTTCCTAGGGAGCTACCGCTTGCTGTCTTGAAGGACGACCCCGGATTGCACGAGTTGTGTATTGTTCCTGATCAACTGTCGAGGGACTTTCACTCGGTTTTTTGAGTGCCTGGCCTTGCTTCTCTCTGTGGGGTTTTTGCGGCTTACCTCTTGTCGGCCCAACGTCAGCGCCGACATTGGCTACTACTTGTCCTTCTTCCGAGAGTAAGACCACAGCTTAATCCTCTTTCAGAGTCACCACCAAGCGTCGACGGGCACGCTCATCAGCACCTGGTACGATCCGCTGTCGGGGCTTCCAACGGGATATATATTCTTTAACATCGAGCAGCGACGGGGTCTTAAGACTATCGGGCTATGGATCGACAGGATCCGCGCTCGCAGCAGGATCTGAGGAATGGGTAGGTACTCGGCCGTTCGTATTTTCTTCCTCTGCTATTCCGTTTCCTCTTCGTGAGGAATATTCTTGTCTGCCCCAATTAAATCCTAGTATCGCGAGCTATATGGTTGATAACGGTAAACCTACCAGTCACCAAGCCGAAGTAACCAGCAATCGGAGCGGGAATCACAAGCAGGCGATCGATATGGAACCGGAATCCTCGGAATACTATCAGGCATTCCTCGGACGTCTCTTTACCCTGTTTTCCCATGGCAAACCGGAGGCCGTAGATACGTTGATCGCCATCATTCGCTCCGGCGCCTCGAAGGAAGAGATCTTTGCTGCACTGTCAGATCTCATACCAGACGATGGTCCCGAAGGTCCAGCAAACAGGAGGCAGGTTCTTGACCCTGTTCCCAAGCAATGAGCTCGCCGCAGGGCAGGGAAATCAGGTTGTGTCACATACGCTCTCTCTGAAGTTGAATGGGTCCCTGTGCGAGAATGAAGATATGATGGCAATTTTCTACATGATATATCACTTTTACCTACCATGTACATGGAATATATGCATCGCAAAACGCTTGCGCACAACGTACAATTTGTCCGTATCCTTCCCGTCACACGTCACTAGGATATACCAGAGAACTACATGAGAAAGGGCATCGTACGGCTGCGATTTAGGTAGTGAGTTTCATCTCAACATGGAAGACTGGCCTGGAAGTCAACATGCTCATACTCTCCCAACCAAGTAACCCACCCATTATTCTGTTTAGTGCAAAAGTTGATCACGCTCGCTTCGCTCGCGGGAGGCGCTCTTTTAATCCTACCATAATAAGAGGAGTAGTATTAGTAGTAAGGTATCTATATTCTAGGTGCTTTGCATAACTTGCTGTGCTCATGTCGGGTACTCCATAAAACTACTTGAGTAAGAGTAAGTATTCTTTTAAAAGTAAGATAAAATAGATACTATTATATATATAACTATTACGTATAAAATAAGCAGAAATCAATATGCCTAAGTAACTAAAAAGATGCCCTGCACGCGTCTGCTTTTTAATGTTCCTTATATAACAGACTTTTAGACGCTTATTCCATATATAATAGAGAGATAGAGGGCTATAAGCTATTACTACTGATTATCTACTACATACGACCACAGGGTGTGGAGAACAGGGCTTCCCGTCCGCTCAGCCGTACTTAAGCCACACGCCGGCTGGTTAGTAGTATGGTGGGTGACCACATGCGAATCCCAGCTGTTGTATGTTTTTGCTCTACCCTTTTTATTTATGTCTGCTCCAGTAGACCTCTCAGAAGGCTATATAATGTAGCTCCAACAATAATGGCTGGCGAATTGTTTACTTAAAAGGTGGTATTGAAGACCATCTAAACCGGGAATGTAAACGTCTACGTATGTCGGTGTTGCATCGGATAAATACTTAGGAGATGGTAGGACATATGCCGTGTCCTGGCTGGGTTGGAATCATTCGGCTTGCTACTCTGTGTTAATCCGATTGATTTTTTTAAGTGAATTCAAACGGAACGTCGCTTTGAATCTATAGCTCCCGCGGGTATACGGACTATAATTCCTCTAGGGCTTAGATCGACTTTCATAGGCCAGCTTCTACCTGAGAAAAAGGAGATATATTTCGCCGAGAAAGCTGAATATGCCATGAATAAGAAGGCAGTATAACATCTATAGGAGACACTCTTAAAGATACCCTTCCATAAGGCAGAGCTCAGGGTGTGCAACGGCCCGTGAAACGAGGGTACAAGGAGCAGTCGCGAACCGTGTACCGAGCACACAACCAGGCAAGGAAACGTTCCAGACCAAGACCATAACCTCCGTGCGGGGATGTTCCGTACCTGTGAAATGATGAGTACACATGTTTCCATAGAGTATAGAAGAAGAGAAGAAACTTACTTGCGCTGGTCAGTGTACCAGTAGTAGGGGGACGGGTCCATGCCCTCGTGTTTGTAGGCAGCCATGAGCTCCTCCCAGTCGTCCATTCTCATGCTGCCGCCGACAATTTCGCCGACTCCAGGCATCAAGACGTCGACACTCTCCGTCACACGGCGGTCTTCGGGGTCCTTCTTCATGTAGAAGGCCTTGATGTCGGCGGGGAAGTGGGTGAGGAAGATGGGTCGGTTGATGATGTCGGTCATTTTACGCTCCGCAGCTTCGGCGATGTCGTCGCCGAACTCGTGCGGCTTGCCCTCCTCGTTGGGGATTTCATGCTCCCGCAGCCACTCGATGGCCTCGGAGTACTTCATGCGGAGGAATGGGCGGCTGGGAGTCTTGAAGTCGGGGTTGAGCTTCTCAATAATAGGCTTGGCAACAGGATCGGCCAAGACTAGTCCGAGAACACGGCAGATAACCGCCTCGAGATGGTCCAGAAGGTCCGTGAATGTGATAAAGTCCAGCTCTGATTCAATGTGGGTGTACTCGGATAGATGGCGACGGGTGAGGGATTTCTCGGCACGGAAGGAGGGGCAGACGCAGAAGACATCTCCGAGAGAAGGGAGACAGGTCTCAAGATAGAGTTGCGATGACTGTGTTAGGTAGGCATTTTCGCCGTAGTAATCGAACTTGAACAAGGTGCTTCCACCTTCCACCTGCGTTTGAACCATGGCCGGTGGGGTCACTTCGGTCAAGCGCAGCTCCTCGAATGCCTGACGGAACGCCTTCAGGGTGGCAGCGCGCACCTTCATGACTGAGGAGGCGGTCTCGCCGCGCAGAACAAGGTGACGGTTGTTGTACAGTGTTTGAGGATCAGAGTCAGGAGCCACACGAGTGGTGATCGCTTCCTTGTCGCCAGCGGCATGACCAATGACCGTGTAGTAGTCGACGTGCAGTTCACGGTTGTTAGGCGCGTGTTGTTTGGGAGGGACGGCCCGCATCTCTCCGTGCAGTGCCATGGACGTCTCCAGGGTGAGAGTCATGGCATCGTATGTCTTGACTAGATCACCGGTCAAAACACACTGCAAGTAGCCGTAGCCATCGGCAAGAGTTAGGAAAATCATGTCCTTTTGGGAGCGCAAGCGATGAACTCGTCCCAAAACTCGCACTCGGGTTCCGGGGGTTTCTGACTCGGGTGTGCCCAACTTGACCTTGGCAGGGTCGGTCTCATCTAACCGTATTCTCACCGGTTTTGGAAGCGACTTATCTTCCGTGATGACGACCTTCTTCGCATCCTCAAGAATGAGTTGGCGCTTCTCTGCCTCCTGCTTCTCGCGAATAGCGAGTTCTTGTTCCTTCGCAGCCTTCTTCTTCCGTTGCTCGTACAGGTTGGTTGCCTTCTTCATCGCCGACTTGGTAGCCGGTTTCCATTCCAGTTTTGCCGCAGGATCAGCTCCTTCACCACTCGGTTCTGTTTGGGACTTGCGGGTCAAGTATTGAGTGCCCTCGGAAGGGGGTTGCTGGAGAAGAGCATGGAGAAGTGTCTTGTAGGGAGCCGACTCGGAACCAGTGGCGGTCGAGTCGTCTCTCCCAACGTCTTCGTCGATGTAGATGGACGCCATTTTTGAAAAATCAGTTGACTGACGAGAGCGTTTAGGACAGCTAATTGTTGGCGACGTTGTCCGTGGGGTCGGGTTAGAGATGCGCTGCGGAGGACGCAGATTAGCCTATGAGTCACACTGACCCTTGCGAAGGGGATAAAGGGTGAATGACAGGGCAGTATTGCTCTTATATCGAGCCTGAACGCTCTGAAGAAGAGTACTTACCCAAACCCCAAGCAGTCCAAATACAATTGAGTTCGCAAGCCCACAGAGGGAGAGGTGAAAAAAAAAGAATCATTTCAAGTTGGTTATCGGAGGGGTAATTTTCTAGCCGCGATTGATGCCCCAGGCATTAAGATAAGGGCTCTATCTCCAGATTTTCCGCGGGTTTACCGCTCCCTGCCAGTGGTTTGTTTAGACGATGGTTTGTATGAGCAATCTACTCAATTTCAGATTCTACAGACCATATTATGGGGTAGCTGACAGGCTCAGGTCATCTCACAGATTATATCAGGATCAGGTTGTGTTGTACAATCACAACTATGTTAGTGAAAATGGAAATTGTATGGAAGCTGAATAGTCCTTTGATTTAAGTCTCCCATGGCTCGGCGCGTCGGACTTAAACAGCTGGATCTTCAGAAATTTAAGATATGTACAGATTGCTACTTACCTAGGTAGATAGTCTAGTGCTACACTCCTACGTAGTAGCCAAACTCTGTTAAGGTGTACCTAGCAAGGTATTGTAGTAGTGGTGGGTAGTGTACCTTACTTCTGCAGCCGGAATGGAGCATAGTTCTACCGAGTTTGAGCCTCTCCGGTAAGGTAACATCATAGATCCGCCCGCTCACTTCAGCCTTCCAAAGGTTCGAAATAAACCCCACCAAGAGCTTGGACAGCTCTAGCCTCATTCTTTCTGCATCCATGCCATGCTACGTACTCCATCTATTGAGGTCAATAATATGAATAGTTCCAAGTGACATCTCAGCTCATGCATTATCTCTGATTCCCCGCTCCACGAACAACCTAGACAAAGTTGTCTGTGTTCAGATTCAATCCCACAGCTGCGGAGCACTTGAACCACGTACGAATAATTCTAGGTGTCTTCCCCGCTTTCAGGTACTTCTTTGAGAATGACCGAGCCACTCGTTGTTCAAAGCTCGAGAATAAGCCAACGAGCAACAAGAAGCTTGCCCGGATACCAGGAATGAGGGTAAGTCCTGCATCGTTCGGAGAAGAGCATCGGATTCCTATCCGGCTCGGTTGACTTACTGGTAAGTTTGAGGTTTTAACCAGGGAACAACCTCCCAGTCCACGTGTCTCAGTATCTATATACTTCGTTCTCTTGTCAACATCATTTTCTGTTAAGTGTCCTTCAGGGCCTCCTTTTGCTGCCAGCTCAGTGTAAAAACATCATTATAACAAGCCCATGCCGCTTCTGTTTGGTGTGCTTCAGATTCTTGAGCTTCTGGTTGACTCCCATGAATCGTACTAAAGGATTTCGTTTCTTTCCAAGTCATTCATTCTATCATGCTTTGTCGGATATCATTTATTGACCTTCATTTATGTTTTCTGTGGCTCTCGCGCTTGCTCTCTGCCCACCTGTGCCTAGGTATATCAGATTTCAGTTGTTTTTACCCCCTTCTCCGGTCCACCCCTTTTTCCCCTTTCGAGTCTTATCATATTAATTTCATTCCCTGAATACGACTCTCCGTTTACGCTATTACTTTCTGCCGCTCCATTTTATTTCTTTTTCTTCAAATGTCATTTGCGCTTATCCTTTTCGAGCTTAAACAACTCGGAGCCATTCTTTGTCCCATGTGAACCTCTGTGTAGCATACTGCCATTCCGCAGACTCTTTGATCTCTCCTCACCGCGAAGCCGTAATATTCTCCCTGCTTGCTATTGTTTATCCCATCGTCATTTTTTTTTTCTCCCTGTCGATTTCTATCCACTTTTCTTTTTTTTGCGGCTCCCAAGCTATTTTGTTGGTGTTGGCCTTCAAAGCACCAGCCCCCTAAAATTGGCCAGCCAACGGAAACCCGTGACATCTCCAAGGTCAGTCCGCCTCCTTTCCACCAACCTTTCCCCAATGAACATTCCAATTGACCACTAGAATTTCTTCTAGACACGTCTCCATTGGGGCCTTTCGTTTCGCGCAGTGACATCTTTTAGATCTTCTTTTCCTTGTCATTCTTTGCAACTTCGCTTCATGCCCCTTCTCCTTCTGTTTCGGGCTCCTATTTCTCTATTTTCCCATTCTTTTCCCCGGGAGCTATCCTCACCCCGTAGTTCTTAATATCTTTGTTACTATTCTTCTTTTGTCTTTTTCTTCAATAACCCTTCGTCGGTCCGTTGCGCCCTCCCCCTATCGTTGGCATTGGCCCGTTCGCCCACGTCCACCTCTTTCTGCCCCTTAGCCGGAGACGAGCTATCCCTTTCCTTCGCCTTGCTCGCCATGCAAACCTCCGATGCCTCTAACCTCCCGAATCGTTTGAACTTTTCCCACCTGAACGCGGAGAGCACCGGGTTTTCTCACGGAGCGTACAAGTCGAATAACATTCCCATACAAGGATTGTCGGACCGGAATCATCGTCGGGTCAACATTCCTGCTATTAACACGGCCACCGCCCCGAGCATGACCGATAATATGGCGAACTCGGGTACCGCGTTTGACATGAATTTCACCCCCCTACTCCCTTCCCAGCTACTGCTTGGTAGTCCGTTCCAGCCCGGTACTCCCTCCGCGTTCACATCCCCCCAGTTCACCAACTACGGCGGATTCTCCCAGAATGCCTCCGCACAGGGAGCTCAAAACCAACTAGCCAGCCCAACGCAAGCGTCGCATAATGCCGGTTTATACTCGAACATGCTCGCACCGGAAGGGTTGGGCAATGCCCAGATGCTAGGTGCTTCCCAGTCCCCTGCTGGTGGTCTGGGAGGATTGACCAATGCTGCATATGGGAGTCCTGCCACGGCCGTAACCCCTGGACTAATCTCGGGCACAAGCCGAACTGTATACCTTGGCAATATCCCCCCAGAGACTCCGGCGGAGGAAATCCTGAACCACGTTCGAAGCGGCCAGATTGAATCTGTTCGCTTGCTCCCAGACAAGAACTGTGCTTTCATTTCGTTTTTAGACAGCAATTCGGCTACGCACTTTCATTCAGATGCTATCCTCAAGAAACTCGCCATCAAGGGGAACGATATCAAGGTAGGCTGGGGGAAACCGTCCCAAGTGCCGACCTCAGTCGCTCTGGCAGTCCAACAGTCTGGGGCGTCGCGTAATGTTTACCTCGGGAATCTGGCGGAGGAGACCACGGAGGACGAGTTACGGGAAGAGCTTGGGAAATTCGGCCCAATTGACACTGTAAAAATTGTCAAAGAAAAAGCTATTGGTTTCGTTCATTTCTTGTCCATCACAAATGCTATGAAGGCCGTTTCGCAGCTACCCCAGGAGCCTAAATGGCAAGCTCCTCGTCGTGTGTTCTATGGCAAGGATCGGTGCGCCTATGTCTCGAAGACGCAGCAACAGAATGCCGCACAGTTCTTAGGAATTGCGCCGGGATATGCGCATATCCTCAACTCAGCGGACCGTGACCTTATCACCAATGCCTTGGCCCAACAGTCCGTGGCTGCGGCAGCAGTGGCCACCTCTGCCGGCGGTGTCAACAACCTGGGTAACCGGACCATCTATCTTGGAAACATTCACCCTGAAACTACGATCGAGGAGATCTGCAACGTTGTACGAGGGGGCCTCTTACATCATATTCGCTATATCCCCGACAAGCATATCTGCTTCGTCACATTCATCGATCCAACATCAGCAGCCTCCTTCTACGCCCTCAGCAACCTACAGGGACTCATGATTCACAACAGGCGGCTGAAAATCGGGTGGGGCAAACACTCCGGGCCCCTTCCTCCTGCTATTGCCCTAGCTGTCAGTGGTGGTGCTTCCCGGAATGTGTATGTGGGCAACCTGGACGAATCATGGACTGAAGAACGTCTGCGTCAAGACTTCACCGAATATGGGGAGATCGAACTGGTAAACACGCTGCGAGAGAAGAGCTGCGCCTTTGTGAACTTCACCAATATCGCAAACGCCATCAAAGCCATTGAAGGCATGCGGAACAGGGAGGACTACCGGCGTTTCAAGATTAACTTTGGCAAGGACCGTTGTGGTAACCCGCCTCGGCAGACCGGTAATGCTGGACAACAAAGCCGCAATGGGGGTGGTGGCATTGAAGGGCCCCAGTCACCTTCACCGGCGCTCAATGGTTTCCATGCACTTGGTCAACCCGGATCCCAGTCTAGCCCGAGCCGCCCGGCACTCTCACCGGCTCCTGGCTCTACCGGATCCCAGAATGGCCAGCAAAACCGACACCATCTCCAGACCGTAGCATCTCCGACCGGGATTCTTAACGGGGGTTCCAGCAACCCCCTGACCATGTATCTGAACCAGATATCTGCCCAGCAAGCCCAGGAGGAAGAGAGCCGGCTGAATGATTCTATCACTCTGGCGGCATTGCAATCGCAGCCCCAGCCAAACCACCACCAGCAATCAATATATAATCCGACCAGTACCAGCGAACTCACAAATGGCAGCATTGAGGCCCCTCTGCACCAGCACAAACCGTCCGCCAGCGGCTTTTTGAATGTCACAAGCAGTTCCACTGGACCTAGTCATCACGCTACCGCGAGCACCTCTAACTTGAGTATACCCCGTGCGCAACACTCCCGAGCCGTGAGCTTGCCATCATTCTCCCAAGAGCCTTTTGGTCCAATCTCGAGCCAATCCGGATCCGGTCGCTCTGGTATAGCTCATCACTCACAGAATAGCTTTTCCAGCTTTACATCTGCTCTGGGTGGTCTCAACCACTCCGGTTTCGGGTTGGCCATTCAGAACGAAAACACACTGCCTGGCTGGGCTGAAGAGGAGATCGGTGCCAAATAATCAGCTGGGCAACTTCAAGCATATGCTGCAATTCCATAAAATATGCCTATTTCTCTTCTTTTTTTTCATCTATTCCTTTCTTTGCTATGGTTGACCATTTCTTGCATCTTTACCATTCCACATTTCTATCGTTATGATTCCTTTCTACTGTATTGCTTTCCTCTTGTCATTCCCCGTTTATCTTTTACAACAACAGACTTTCAGGCCATCTCCGTTTATAATGTTTTAATATCCCTTACTTATACCTTGACATGTATTGCTAGCTGGGTATGACTTTCCCCCACCCCCCCTTCACTTCTGAATTTCTCCTTTGTTTTGCCTTTTTTTTCTTTTTTTTTCCCCCCCCCTTTTTTCTTTTGCCTTTTCTTTGATTTTCACATAACTTTGTTGCACAATTTGTTTTATTGCCTTTGCCTGCCAAGACGGGTGAGATTCTACAGCTGGCTATGCCACCGACTGGTTTGGCTCCGGTCTCGTTTTCCATGTCTCTGTCTCCTTATTGCATATGTGATGCCGTTTCTGAGATTTAATTTGGGGGATACAGATGGCTATTCTGTTCCTTCTGTGGGTTTGGATAGACGCGCAGACAGCTTGCGTGGGTAATTATCGAGATCAACTTATGGCTGTTGGTAGCCATAAAGATATAGGAGAGGATGAGAGAGAAACTGATAAATAGATACCAACGACATGCTCTAGCTTGATTGATATGTCGCAATTCCAAAACCATGTACTATGTTCTGTAGCAAGCATGATTTGGGGTCGTCTTGATCCTGCTCTACCTTCAAATTCACCGGCGCTTGTTGAATGTCTGAATGACTGTAGATGACATCTTGAGTTAGTACCTCCACAGTCAGGTATTGAAGTAAGGTACGTAGCCATTTAGTAGCAAGAGTTAGCCGTCGGAACGGAAAAATAATAGGCCGCGGCTGCATCGCAAAAGTAAATAGCATCGTGATCTCAACACCACATCCCCCTTTCAAGTTCATCTTTTCGCCGTTCTTCGCTTTTTTCCTTACACAATCTGGAGAACCTTCGCTGATTTGTTCTGATTGCTCAACATGTCCTTGCCTCCCGAACAAATCAACATCAAACGGCGCCGAGAAGAGGAACCTGTAGATACATTATGTAAGAGTCTACTTCAGCAGGACATGGGATCGAGCTCTAAACGAAGCACTTCTGGTCCCAGAAAGCTAATCCGAACACAGATATTCAAGCTGAATTACACCAGACCAAGCGGCGATTTACAGACTTTGTTTTTCAGCGAGTCACAATCGATGCTAGAACTGCCTCTAAAAATGGCTCACTTAGCCCTCCGGGCCTTGCAGCTGTGCAAGGCGCTATCCGGAGTCCGCGTTCCGTGAGCAACATCCATGTGTCGAAAACCACCAACAGCGCACGTACAGGCGTTCCATTGGTGAGAGCCACATCGCCCGGAGCCGAGCTTCGTGATGCGAGAAAGGTCGCGGCTGCTCGGAAGGAAGCCGAGGACAAGGTGAAAGAGGCCATATACTCCTCTCCTACGCCATCTACGCAAGGTCCTGGAAAACCTGCGGCTGCCACCTCAGAAGGTGATACGGCTGTGAGTGGCGCGGGTTCAAGTGGGCGAGTTTCTCCGGCTTCAACTGTGAGCCCTGCGACCTCAATACGTCGTTTCCAGATCTCGCGGACAAGTACACCCCAGAGCCCACTACGCAGTACAGGTGGGGGTGTTCAGAAGCGAAAAGCGGACGGCGCCGTAGCGGTTCTAGTAGAGAAGCTACGGCGTAAGCCCCATTCAAGGCAGGCATCGATGGTAGCGGACGCAGTAGTCGCCGGTGCGGAAAAAGGTGCTATTACCGAGGAACCAACAGCTACTCGTCCTCGAAAGCGCCCAGTGGTTAACAAAGCTGAGAAACTGTGGCGAGAAGAGCGCCAAGGAGCAATATCTGCTGCCAAAGAGCATATCTCTCAGATCCTAGAGAAGGAAGCTCAGGCTCACCAGAGCAACTGGGATGATGAGTCGGATCGACTTGCCCGTCAGTTCGAGCAGATAGCGCTGGAACTTGATGGGGAAATGGATGTTACACCGACGGAGATGCACCAATACACACCCTCCGCATTAACACGTCCGAGATTGCCTAAACCACCGTTGAAGCATCAACCACGGACACCTAACAAACACAGAGCAGCTCCGCCCCATGCACCTACGGGATTAGATCAGGCGGCTGCGGTGGACCAAGCGGATGACAGCGATGAGGACTATGTTTACGATACGTACATCCGCCGTCCTCTTCTTGACAAAGGAAATTTGACAGACCCGCTAGTTGATCTGGATCTAGACCAAGAAGCATGGTTGCGGCATCATGGGATTGACGCTGCTCGGCAAGATATTGGTGTTATCGTCATCACCCCAGAGGATGAGATATACTGGGAAGACTTTGCGGAGGAAGAGGATGATGAAGACCGGTGGGACAGCGAAGATGGAGACTCGAACGGTAAGCCCTTCTGTTATTATACGTCATGTCGGGGGTTAAACAACATGACAATGCATGATGAATCAAGCTAACGGATGCTATCCTGAAGCGGAGAATAATCCCGCAAATGACTATCCGGATGAGGAACTATCTTGGGACGACGAGGAGGAGGATGCGGTGGCGGCGTACAGGAAATACCGGCATGGCCGATCCGACGACGAGGAATACGACTTGGATAATTCCGGCAGTGAGACTGGCCTGGACCGCCGATACGGACGGTCGCATGTGGATTCTGATGAAGACGACTGGTAGGACGACCAATCCAACGCAAATTGAGAAGTTCAGGCTTGGGAGCAAAGTTACTTGTCGTCGCAATCACCAACAGTGACTTGTTGCGGTGACAGAATGTCTTCCTGCAACGTCAATTATAGCATCAACCCCAGAAGTATTATTGCACACATCCTTCGTCATGCCGATCGCATCCTTAAGGCTTAGGAGTCTTGAGCTCGAGAAGAAATTCTTGAAACAATAGGTGACGTTCAAATCCGTTAGGCTTAATGAAACGCGGGGCCACCATCTTCAGAGACGATCAACGTTCAACCTAGGCTTCGAAAAAGAGAGAAAATAAAATAAATAAATAAAAATCCTCAAGACAAGTCAATCGCGAGACAGTACAGCTGGGATCATCCTTCCCAAGCGGCGTGCAAACTCCCCCGCCACCGTTTTCACGACACAAACTTAGTTCAGTCCCACGCGAGAAAGAAATGCATCTGCTGATATGCACGGCCCTTCTACTGCTTTTCCAATTTGCCTGTCCCGCGGTGCGTGGGGGTTGCACGAATGAGGAATTAGCTGTTTCCTTCCTTTCCCTATCCAGGCGGGATCCGGCTCCTTCGCTTGATCGCTGGTTTCTGCACGGATGAGCTGAATATTCTTCAGGTTATTGTTGCCAGCCGGGCGGGAGATGATCAATACTATTGTGTCTTCACTGTTTTACGAGACCACATTCAGTCTAGTGTACTGGGCACTCAGACGGAGATTGCAATACGAGTTTCAACCTTCCAGTGGCTTCACGGGATGGTGGGCGATAATCGCTTGATATATTTATTACGACTGTAGGCCACATGAACATGTTATTCTCCGGGACCCTTGATAGCGAAGTTTAACAGATCATGGCACAGACTGATCAAAATATAGAAATCACACCAGGAAACTTCATGTTGGTATACTTAAGTATTTGACGGTATTTACAATACTTTACCGTCAGGTAATGAGTGATAATAATAATACTAGTTTACTAGGTACTACCTACTAGTAGTACTGAGGTGCTCGGTACAGTACTCCGTACTTGGTATCTAGGCGAGCTCAGAATGGTTGGATCCATCATCGTCAAGCTTGGCTCTACTTTCGTCAGCACCATCCATCCATAGGTTATTTACATTCTAACCTCCAACCTGTATATTTCAGCAAAGAGTCATTGCCGTTGGTACTATCATGCTTCTTATATCGTCGCTTTGAGATAACGCAGCAAAACCTTGAAGTTGCGATTCCAAGGTCATGGTGGAGCATTGCCTCAGCGGCAGGCTACCCTCGTGAAACGACAGAGGCACATGCAACCAAATTGCAACTTATAAGCTTGGACAGGCAAGGCTCTATGGTGCCCATCATAATTCTCTGATGTTCTCTGATATACATCTCTCACCAATCTTGCCTTTCTTTTGCTGACTGAAGCTGCATATCTAACCAGTCAGTTGACAGGTTTCCGATCAACCCCAATCACGATTCACTTATCCAATTGAAGTGGTGTGTGGACCTGCAACCATGAACAGCAGCAAACCGAATACGGTATCTGATTATGGAACTGAAGGTGGAGAATGGGGAGGCCAGAACCAACGGGGATCCCCGATGAAGAACAAAGGGATCACAGCCTTGACGTTGGGCAATGTCGCATCTACCTACCAGCTTGCAGGTTGCAATCAGAGCACTCTTCGTTGTTGGAGGAAGGTCATGGTCGTGCTCAACGACCCTACCAGCGCGAGAAAAGATATGAAATAATGCAGGATACGATTCCTGGAGCCGCCGGCAGTCTCTTCCTGCAGCAGGGTTGCCTCTGTCAGGACCCGACAGTCTGGATGAAGGTGTGATTGCTAGGCATTAGGGTGAGGGGTTTTTGAATTTTCTTTCCTTCTTCTCCCCGGCGGTTTGGCTGCAAAATTGATGAGGTGCAGTCCCCGGACGGTTTGGACAACACCGGCCACCTTTCTTCATACTCAGCATGACTATTAGTCTATACACACCAGATCTCGTTTCGCTCCGCCTCTTTCTTCAGCAGCTCTTGGTTTACGTAACTAACTTCATCACAGAAGGAGCTAGTCAGTCTTTGGGTTTGACTGCGGCTTGGCGCCCAACTGGGAGTGCTGCTAGTTTCTGGGGCTAAATCTTTAGGTATTCCTCACGTTGGGAATGCGTGGAACTAACCGCTGAGGGAATGTGATGACCGCCTGGGATGACCTTCGTTTTTCTCACCCCGGCAATCAGAGCTAATTTCGGAGATCCCTGTCGTTCCACCGAAACAGTCGTCATTTTCCCTACTAATTGCTCTGCTCCATGGTCATTTCTCATCTCCCGGAGATATGTGAATGAAAGCTCGAAACTTTAGCAGGCCGAGTCCGTTGGAACCCTCTTCTCTGAGCCGTACGACTTATTGTGACCTCTTATGAGTGATCTACTTGACGGTCCTGTCGGGCCACGGCTCAAGCTTGCGTTGGACAATGAGAAAGAAAGTCGCTCTGATATGTCTGTATGTATGCGTCGCTTTCGCTGCCCCCCACGATCCTCTTTTCGTGAACTCCTGAGTATGACAACCATGGGGTAATACTACTAAACAAGTTTCAGTATGGGGTCGATTGTGTCATCCTGGTACTGTCTGAGGCGCGAATGCAGGCGAAGCCTTCACGGGATACATTATACGGTTGATATCACGGTCCGCTAGCAGAACGGTCTGCCTAGCCGATCGAACGGTTATCCCGGTGTCAAAGTTGCATCATACCATACCGTACATTCCTTGGAAGATGCCGTTGTCTGATACTTCCTTTGCGATATTCTGGACACGAGCGGAATTGGCCACAAGTGATGCTACATACTGTTTTATAAGCTGATGGCTCGACAGAGGTCGGTATGATTTCAAACGGCCGCCAGTAGTCCGTCTCGCCGTCACGACTGTAGTCAAAGCAAATCCCTCTCAAAGCCGGTAGTACACAAGTCCATGTGTCTCCCCTGTGATGCGGAAACGGCTGCGCCGCACCAGGAAGGGCAACTACTTGATATCCCAGGCCTTGGCCGACAAAGAAGTCGCTGTTTGGCTGGACGTAATCCTCATCTGACGCAATAATAATAATGATTCAGGAATGAAGAGACAGGAGGTTGGTTTCAAATCCTCCCATACGAAGATCAGCGATGATCCCGGACCGGGGAGGAGGGGGAGAGGGGGGAGAAGGGGGAACAAAGCGCAAAACGGGCGATGGCTTCACACGCTGCTATTCGGGCACCTACAGGAGCCTAAAGTGGCCAATTTGGAGCATCACATCGAAGCTTCTTTGTATTTGATGCTTGTTGCAGAAACCTGGAGAACAGCAAATAAGTGTCCGTATGGTTTCGTGTCACCCCCATTAGCCAGCCCCCTACACTTGATGCTTGGGCTCAGCGCTGACCAGCATGAGACGACCAAAGACGCTGGGCCATCCTGGACGTCCTCTAATTCCTTGAATCCTTGCCGAGTTTCGTTGGGAATGACTAACACGTAGTAGCCTCCGAAATTGCCTTCCGTGCGGTCGTTCTCCGGAAAACCCCTGCTCAACGAAAGTCTCGCAGACATGCGAAATGAATCGAAGGCCGGATTCGTCTGATCGGCCAATATTCCCTATTCAGAGCTTCGCGAAGGCCCCATGGTCTTGCATTTGGAATCACAGACCTACAGTTCAGTTCGGATCCGGTCGGAAGCAAATTCACTGAGATCGCCTGTCCTTAAGTGTCACAGTCGCTTGGGATCATGAAATATGAAGAGTTGAAGACATTATTATTCAGTGGCGGTGTGAGAAATTGACTTCGGCAGGAATCCTTCAAACTCAAGTTCACCTGCGACGATGGGTTCTAGAAGAAAAACGTCCGAGGACACCGCCGGTGTCCGATTCACCGTGGACGGGTCCAGTCCAGTCCAGTCAACTGACAACTTTCCCTAAAGGAGTTTGGTTCTGGTTCCTGCGCTCGGCTCTTGTCACCTCATCGTCATCTCTGAAGGTTCAACCTTGTGCATTCCCTGGAGGGATCGCGTGAGGAAACACAACCCCCCCCAACCTGTCCACATTCAGTAATAATAATATATCAGACTGGGTCTCCAGGCCTTCACGAATCAATCGGTTATTGAAGCTCCGGCCAGAACGGAATCGATCAGGCGCTCGTACGGACTAACGAGTCAAGGACACCAAATCATCCCTTTGCGCCGGATCTTTTCGGTCATCCAGTGGCATTCACGCTTGGGGCTGAAGCTGGGGCTGGTTCCACTTTCTTGGATACTTTTGGATGGAGTTATAAGTATTATTATCAAAAACTGCAGAGTGGCTCGTGGGGGCCGCAAAATGGAGTTGAAAGCCGACTGACTGAACTTTGGGACAAAAGAACCAAAAGTGAAGAGAGCGCTAGGGTGGCCTTTGAGAGTTCTCCGTATCATTAACTGCTGTGTGAGAAAACTCAGTGAAACTATCTAGTCTGTGTTTTGCAATTTTCTTCAACTACTAGATAAGCCTGTGGTAGGTATAACCATGATACTTTGAGCGAGGTTTCATATTACTATTCGGGTATCTTCAACTTTTTGATCTTATAGTTGATTTTTGCACTTATGGTACGAAAGGGATACCATTGTCTCTCTATATAGATTAGAGAGTCCAGTCCTAGAGTTGAATTCTTTCCTAGGGAATACATAGGTATATGGATATATATAAAAGAAGAAGAAGAACTTGCCGCAAGAACTTCCCCAGCATCAGCAGCAACTCGCTCACCTCCCCGTCACCCCCTCACCGACTCCCCCTCTCTCACACATATGTCCGGAATACTCCGTACCTTTATTGTTGAAATGTTGATTGAGCAAAGAAGCCGAGATTGCGCCGTCGAGCCCCGAAAGCTCAAGAGCGCGAAAGGCTATGCACGTAGACGGTTGCTTCAGTTCGTAAGTTATAAGCCCTTGCTGATTCCGAGGAAGGAGAGAAGTAGGAGGCCAAGGCATGCACGCGTGAGGTTGAGACCCTGGAGGAGTCATGTCATGGGCTGCACGAGTTGGGGAAATGCAAGGTAGGTACCTAGGTAGGTATGTAGGTAACTGAGCACGTATATATGTAGGTAGGAAAGGCAGGTTGGAACTGGAATTCCGACAGGGCTGGATGACAGTTGTGACACTGACACTGACACTGACAGGTTGCCGATGCCGTTGCCGAAGGGTGCCCCCCTTGCCTACCAGTACCTACTAGTAGGTACTTACCTAGGTAGTCAGGTAGTACCAGTAGTACCTACCTATAAACTAAAATATAATATATAAGGCCGCCTGGATATTGCCATATTGGTACCTAAGCAGGTACCTTAAGGTAAGTTGGTATCCCGACGGGATGTGACACAGGCAGTCCAGCCCAGACAGACCCTGCAGATTGCAGAACCGTTGAGAACAGGAGGAGATATTTAAGAAGGTAAAAACCTCGGGACGATCAAGATTAAACGGAATTAAGTAAAAATTGAAAATTGAAAATTAAAGTAAGACACTGACTCAGGAGTTCAGGGCTCAGAGGTCTATACATAGATAATAATAATAATAATAATAATAATAATAATAATAATAATAATAATAAAGGATTGACTGTATATGCATAGTAAGTAGGTAGACGGAGTAACCTAGGCAATTAATAAGAGTATGGCGGGGTCTTCCCGTGCTTTCCGGGTTGCGTAGTATCGAATTCAACCCGACCGGGACCACTGGCGGGTGTTTTGTAGTACTGTATATATAATACATAGACATATTATATATATATATATGTGTGTGTGTGTGTGCGTGTGCGTGTGCGTGTCCGTATATTGAACCTCTCGGTTCTTGAGGAGCTTGGCAGATATCAAGTTAATCACGGAGTACTACTGGACGCGGCTAGAACTTGAACTCCTTGAGCGATTCATGAGTTGAGAGCTCCACCGAAAGTGGCTGGACTCTTGTCTTGAACTGTGACCATCGACGATGGAGTATAGGAGAGGGGGGGATTGCTCTAGATGAATAGATAGGTACGTAAGTCCAGTACATGAGTACGTAGGACTGCTTCGAGATTGAGATCGTAGCTAGGTGGTTAGTTGGATAGAGAACAGGTAGTATCTCATTTTGTAGCATCTATTTTGGCGGGAAATAGTTTGATTCTTGGGAGAAATGGTTTCGTAGTTTGTAAGCGAGTACTTTTGTTACTCCCTGGGACCAGCTGTTCGTCCTAAGGCAGCTATAGCTCTATGTAGGTTACCTTAGGTTCGCCGGCGGCAAGGTGATCGCATGAGCATTAACATGAGGGACTAGACTACTACCCTTCTATGGAGTATCTAGATACAACTGGAATCCCAATAATCCAGCCCAAGATCGAGTATCAATACATACATAAGGTACGTACCCACTATCTACTAGTACTACTACCTTATCCACCGTGTTCCCCCTTGCCGAGGCAAAAGTACGAACATACCAGTACAAAGCCAAAGCCCAGGCGGACAAAGCGGATCTTCCGAGTCCAAGTGATCCACTTGGCCTGTGCCCTTTGGATCGTTGAAGCTTCTCGCCGGTCAGAGTGAAGCTGACAGCTGGCCCTGGGGAGGCGGGTTAAAGTTACTAACTGATGGACGGGAGTACAAATACCATGAGTGAAATGGTAAATTACCCTGTACAGCAATAATGACAGAATTCGTCAATAATAATAGTATTATTATGTTATTACTCAGTAGGACGGGAGATACGTACCAGTAAACGGATAGGTACGTGCGGTAGGCTGGAATTGAGCCTCCGGTTGAATTATCCACGCCTCAACTTGCAAAGACAAAAATAAATAATGAATTCTCCCAATCAACACCCTTGCACAGCCCGCCCGGTTCGAGTCCAGAGGTTCAGCTTCCCAACACGCAGATTATTCAGACCCAGATTTCAGATTCCAGAACACGGCTCCTGAATCTTGATTCCCTGAATCCTGCTCAGATGCCACGCTCTCACACTCTCAGGCTTTCAGGCTCGCAGTAGTGATGGCCCACAGGGCCACAGGTTCTTTGTTCTTAGGTACTTCCCCCACCAATAGTTCTCACGTGACTAACTTCGGCTGCGGCCTGCGGGTACGTGCCGTCGATGAAGGACTCTTAGTCCTACTCTTAGTAGTAATACCTAACACTTGGTTCAGACTCAGAGCCGAGACTCGAGGAGATAGATGGCTACGACTTGGACCGACCTCTGGTCCGAAAGCTGAGCTCCTTCCAATTCTGGCGCTCTCTCTCTGGACACCCCAGGCGTCAGCTGTTACGACCCAAAGCCTTCCGCAGGGAACGACGCACGCTGCAGCGCCCTAGACGATCCTCGGTCTATCTGATTCAGACCCCCTCTCAATTCTGGAGCAAAGACGCTTACATATGACAGACCCCTCGCACTGTCATGCTCCACCGAAATATCTAATTCTTAACCCATGGTTCTGATTCTGGACCCGGCATCTCCGTACCACACCTCCTAAGATGGAGCATGAGAAAGAGAGGGGCATGGGTCCGGAGACTGGTCGATGACGGATCGCGGGGAACCCTTTTCAATTTCAACACAAGGAACGCCAATCACAACGCTCACGTAGCCGACCAGAAGCCTCGTCTGGGTTGAACGTGTGGGCTGCAATCCCAAGCTTGCGCACATTGACTGTGCCGCAATTCCACGGCTCCACACCTTATCTCCGTCTTGTCACGACCAAAAAAAGGAAAAAAAAAGTACCTGAACCAGAGACGGAGAGCTGTTTCTTTTCGGCGCTTCGAGATCGCATCTCGCCGAGACCCAAAGCGTAAGGATCTTCAGCGGATGATGCGAGGATGATGAGGTTGAAGAAAGTGTTGTTCATGTTCGGTCCACCTGCAGCTGCGGCCCCCTGTCGGGTCCGAGCAGTGACAAATGCCTTGTGGGGAATGTTCTTTTTTGTGCTGCTTTTCTAAAAATTCCATACTTCGGGTATGTAACCCAAGTTATTTCTTTTATCTGACTGTCCAGAGTAGCACTCAGGGAGAGACCGCTAATCTTTGCAGGCAAAACGACAACATCCGAGATCTTCAGACGCCAACCGACTCCTGACTCCCTGCAAGAGTAGTGGGAGACTGTTGTTGCGTGTGTGGAGAGTAGATGCAAGTGCCGGGGTAAGCTCTGTCACGCAAAGTAGTTGGTAGTTGACAATGCCCGTTGAGGCATGCGCGCTTGACTCAGTGAGGTAGGTTATGCATACATCCATCCATCCATGGGTCTATCCATGTCTCTTAATCAGGCAAGAGTCCCAGATAGGCTCGGGCTCCAGTTTACCTAGGTACGACTATCCTACTTAACTAACACCCTGTCCTTTGAATAATAATCTGCCGCATTATTAATGATTATTGGCACAAAAATAATAAGAAGAGCAAAAATTTAATAACATTTTTTTTCTTCTTTAAAATGGGAGAGCTTTGATTGGCCAATTCGCCTCTGACGAAGGAGGTATTTTCATGATTGACAGTTGCCAAGGATCTGACAATTGACGGACAGTCCCATCTGACTGAATCTCCAGTCCCGAGTCTCCCATCTCTTCCGTCAATCGTATTTCGTGCGATGAATGACACCCCGGCCAACTGCAACGCTTACTTGATTCAGAAAGAGAGCTGCAGAAACCTTGGATTTCTTGAGCAGCTACGTCTGAAACCAGTAAAAGCTATGCAACCGTGCCAGACCTCCGGAGTCCGACTCTGCAGGCTGGAGGATGAGTTGGCAATAATTTATCATGCAGCAACTGCAGGTTGACATTATTTGAACCTTTCAGACTATCTACTACTGCACCCTTCATGCCTGGACTCTGCAGAGGAGTGGTTTTGAGTTTTGACCAGAGTGGGAGAGCTTCCGTTTGAGTCCACACTGGTAGTCCACACTGCAGGAGCGGGAGTCTTAGTTGAGGGAACCTGATGAGATTTTGGATTGAAATGTGCCCCACAAACTTAACCCATCGTGTCTCGCCCTCTTCCAGCTCTGGTGACTCCCGCCTGCTGTGTCTCTGTGACTCTGTCTGATAGAAGGTCGCATCTGATTGGCCATAGCGACCCGACAGCCTGGTAAGCTAGCAGAAGCCACCGCGGTTGGTCTTGTCCTTGCGTCTCCAATCAGAGCCCTGCAAAGTCGACGTTTCTGTTGGTTTTTGGCTTTTCTTTTTGCCAAAATATCTCATTCTTCCCCCCTCCCCTTCAGGCTACACTTCGGAAACGAGGCCTGAAGACGGGACCGGATGATCATCTTGACCGAGTCTTCGTATCAGTATTAGAATTACTTACTGTCATTTGGTTTCTTCACCCTGGGATTACTCGTCTAAGGTATTATTATTATTATTATTATTATTATTATTATTATTATTATTATTATTATTATTATTATTATTATTATTATTATTACTACTACTACTACTACTACTACTACTATTATTTTATCGGACCCTTGAAGAAGAGTACGTGTCTACTATCGACTGACGGTTCCCTCCGGTCGAGACTCGGTAGAATCCCCGGAGATACCCTTCCTGGGGGGGAAATTAATTTAGATTTACTAGCTGCTGGACTCCACACTCACTCCCACAATCTCGAATTCTCGATGAGATGAAGCTGTCTCGGCTTCGGAACGCAGTGGCTCTCTTTCGGCCGGTGAGCTGTCAAGGGACAGGGAAGAATGCAACACCAGGGGAGGGGGTGGGTTGGGTGGGGGGAAGAAGGTGAGCTATGTCGACAAAAGCCATTCCGGGCGCTTGTACATCCAGTCCTGAAGGTGCGAGCGTAGTAAGTAGTCTACCTAACCACTGCACTACCTAGTACTCCGGAGATACGACTGCCTAGGCACAGCCCTCTTTCATGCCATCAAATTAAATTAATTCGAGGGATATCAGTACCAGAGCCTTGGGTAGGAGGTATTTTTCATCTCTATCCGACTCAACATTCAGCCTCTGCAACGTTGTCAATAATAATAATCGCCTTTTCCTTTTCCTTGAGGCTGGAGGCTTGATAGGCAGAGAGAGGTTCAGATTTTCCTTTGTTTGACAGCGGCTCCGGAATTCCAAGGTTCCCCCCACTGACTTGCGATCTACATGGTCTCTTACCGGCTGAAAAATCGCATACCAGCGAATACTTGTTTGGGTCCTTTTCTTAGAATGGTTTTTTTTTTTTTTTTTTTTTTTTATTTTATTTTCTTCTCTTTTCATATTAATCATCTGAATTATTTTTTTTTTTATTCAAATATTTATCGTTATCGATTATAGGATTATTATTCCTACCGTAGTGCTACTAAAATACTTAGAAAAGTCAACCCTGAACGCCTTGCATACTTTCATAATTTTATAATTTTATAATTCCCTTCACCACCTGCACCTCACTGTGCACAAGTTGTCTGTATCTATAAATTTGATAATTTTCGCTCCTGCAAGAGCAAGGAACTGCAATCTTCACCAGATACTGATACTCAGAAAGCGCCCTCCCCTCCTCGACCAACATTAGTAACCTTCTGAGAAGAAAAGTGAGAGAGAGAGAGAGAGAGAAACGAACCAACAGTTTGTTGCCGCAGACGCTTTGTATCAGGCAGGCTTCACCAGATTCTTTGTTGGAACAAGACCAGGGGGCGACGTCCATCGCCAGCTCTGAGAGGTGGACAAGTCCCAGGGATTCGGTACGCTGCATGGGGGACGGCGACAACCCAGCCCAGCAACTACTAAAGCAGCCTTCTGCGCAATCCAACCGGAACCCTCGTGCTCTGTTGGTGCTGGTTGTGACGAGAGTCGCTGGGGATTAATAGCTGCTTTTAAACACACCCCCATTCGCACCTCTTTCTTCATCCCATCTTCATTACTTTACTTTATCTTCACACTCTTCCGACTCTGACCAACCAAACCCGCGACTCTTTTCCTCTTTGGTCATCCATTTCTATTCTCTCTGCTTATCGACCTGACTCTCTCTTCCTCCCTCAATATAACTGAGTGGTGGTGACGACTTGGATCATCTCGACTGAATATAATACTACTTCTTCCATCGCCATGGAATCTCTCTCTGCCCGCCCAAGCCGCATGGCAATCGACTCTCTTCTGAACCCACCCACTGAGTCCGAACCGCCAAGCACAAGGATCCCCAGTCACAGACACTACGCTCCTCTAACACCAACCTACTCCCCTCTCTACCCTTCAAGTCCAAATCAATACTCCTACTTCTCCGACTCGCACTCTCGACATCAACCCCACCACCACCACCATCACCACCATCACCATCACCATCATCACAGCTCCTACGATCTTGGTCAGGACCACCATTCCTACCGCGCCCGTTCAGCAGAATCGTCTCCAGATGCTTACCACCGAGACCGCTACGACTCCGTCTCCAGCAGTTCCAGCACAACAGCCCCCAGCAGCAACCACCACCACCACCAGGGTGGGCGCCGACGGCCCCCGCGTCCGAAGTACGAGGAAGAAGAAATGTACTTCATCTGGTACCATCGCGTCGACCTGAGCCAGGAGTGGAAGGAAGTCCGCGAGAGCTTCAACCGACAGTTCCCCAGCCGTCAACGACGAGGATTCCAGGGGATCCAGTGCAAATTCTACCGCTTCATTAAGGAGAAGAAATGTCCAACCTTGCGAGAGCAGCGGCGCATGCGCGATGGGGAGTTCATGCGGCAGGAGGCGAGTACGGGGAGTTTCTCAAACAGCGGTGCGCCGCAGTTTGGTGTCATCGAGTGGATGGGCGTTTGGTATCCGTGGATGAGGGAGGACCGGGAGGAGGTGCTTAGGAGGAGGTTGTCGCGGTAGATGACACACCTCTCGCTTCTCTCTGCCTCTCACTTCCTCTTCCACATTATACTCTTTTGACTTTTTCTTCTTTTTCGGAACGGCACCGACTCCGACTCAGATTTCCCCTTCGACTTCAACAATACCCCCCATTCCATTCTTACAAGATACCTCTCTCCGCTTTCTTCTTCTCCCTTTGCTTCTTATCCCTCACCTTTCTACTCTCTTCCTAATTGTCTATACACAGCACAACTCGACATACCCAGCCGGCCTTTGGCAACTCCGGACTACTTTCTCCTTTCTTCTTCTTCTTCTCCACGACGTATGACAACTACGCTCATTGGGAGGCTTTCTGTATTCTAGCATGCATAAGATATAAGACCTACACGATAACCGATCTCACTGGACATACTAATACAGTCCTACTATCTACCAACCATATACCGACTCCAGCAGACTACATTATACCAGTAAAACTCACTTTCTCTCACAAGGTACACCTACAAATAAAAGAATCAATCCCCTTGTATCAACTCTTTATAATCTCCAAAAGCAATGAGGAACAACCGCTGATATCATGTGAGCCTTTCAACCCTTCCGACTTACTTGCATTACTTGACTACCTAACCTAGGCATGAGTCATCTGACACGCTATATATCATTGATGGAAAAATTAGATGTTATTATCAGGTAGTGGCGATAGCATCGTGATAGTGATAGCACTATACCTAGGTAAGAATCTAGGTCGGGTATTTTTAATTTATATTATTTATTTATTATATACCGTATGACCATGTATACTACTTCTAGCGGTGAGACCCTAAGGCACATGCAATGGAATCAATTAGAGAAGAGAACCTGAGTCTTAGTATTCACTTTATCGAGACATAACTTTGAAACTTTAGGTATACTTCCTGTACTCCGTACTCCGTACTCCGTATTACTACTAGTACTTACTACTAAGTCGTATTACTATAGAGCATGCCGTTGGTAATATATTGTATGTTACCATACAATAATTACCTCCTCCTCCTCCTCCGCCTAATACTACTACTACTACTACTACTACTACTACTACTAATCTCTGCTTCAAAGCATCCTCTTTGACTTCCAGCGATGTATGTATGTATTATACTAATAATATACGTATCACCAATCTCAGAAAGATACCTTAAACCACGGAGTTTGTATGTACACAGCCTGCATTGACACGTGTACATATACTACAAGGCTATACATATACAGGCAGGCAGGCAGGCAGCACAGCATCAGCTCACATTCAAACATATCTAACTCTCAGATCTTCCCGTCCATGATTCCTACTGTGCTTACTTGCCAGTACCGCCTACTAGTACTTGGATGGCTTGCTTGAAACTTAGGTACCTACCTATCCAAGCCTGCTTGAATTGCAGAGCGCTCGAGCACAGTTATCGCTGCAGAGTACTGCACTTTATAGTACCTTTCTAGTAGCTAGGTATGCTTCCTGTCACTACTATTCTTCTCACGAGGCCCGAAACATGCAGGACGATTGAACCTAGACCCCTGCGTGAGTTGTCATGAGCATGACAATGATGATGATGATGATGATGATGATGATGATGATGATGATGATGATGATGGCCCCTGGGGTCAGACCACCAATCCGCATCGTAGTTGTTTTCCTTACCTTCCTCCCGCATTTTGTACAGGAGGAAGTTTGTTGAACTCCCCTGGGCACTTTAACTACATAAAAAAAAAAAAAAAAAAAAAAAAAAAAAAA
>MU628689.1:0-33227 GCA_025688805.1 Aspergillus egyptiacus
GGGGGGGGAACAAGCTGGAGCTCATCTGCACTTTCTCACCGTCTCTCATCTATTCTTGTATTTTTTCTTGAGCGCCGATCCCAAGGGATCTGGATTCCTTTCTACATTGTTCCACAAGTCATGATACCACGATCAAGAGAATAATGAATGTTTTCTGTTTCTGTTTTCCGGTCTCCTACTCTCTATACTATACAGAGGAAGATAGACAGAAATGAAAGACTACTGTCACGTTGTTTCTGTGCATAACCCACTTGTGCGTAAGTATTGCTGAGTCAGGTAGGGATTCTGTGGGGATCGATCACCTTCGATCTCCGACATTCAACTTCACAAATCATAACCCCATGAAAACACCAGGATTTCCCCAAGATGAAGGTCAAGAAATTCACTTATCCTTCTCACCTCACTTTCTCACAACTGGGTGATTTTACCAGCCCCTGACCCTGCCCGCCTAACCGCAGTCTGAACTGCCCTGGAAAACAGTACTCAAACATCGGCCTGCTGCCAGCCTTGCCTGCGTTTGCTCTCTGGAACTTGCGCTGTGATATGAGGGGGTGACAGTCAGCTTGCGCAGATCAGATCTGGTCCTCTCACATTTCTCTCATAACTGAAAGTACGAGGTATCTATAAGGCCATATCGTCTCCTATTAGGAGACTCAGGAACGGGTGCCGCACTTCGCAGTGGATCGACTGTAGAAACTCCGCCCCACCACTCGACCGAGGCCATCCGTCGAACACCCTAACTCAGTTTCGACATTCAGAAAGAGTAATTCCGGCGAGAACGGTGTCCCATCCGGCAATCCAGCAACCATGTCATTTGAGCTCAAGGAAAAAGGAAATCAGCTCTACAAGGAAGGCGACTACAATGGCGCCGAGGAACTATACTCCCAAGCGTGGGTACCTGCTTAACAACGACCATCCTTCTTCCGCAATACTGAGTGAAACACACAGGATAAGCAAAAACCCACGCGAGCCGACTTTCTTCACCAACCGCGCCCTCACCCGAATCAAGCTCGAGAAATGGGCCGGCGTCGAACAAGACGCCCGCGCGGCCATCGACCTATACGGACCGAAGTCGCCCAATAGCCTGAAGAGCCGCTGGTACCTAGCGCAGGCGTTGCTGGGCCTCCATCGTTCACAGGAAGCGTATGAGGTCGCCATCGATGCATACCGGGCGAGTCTGGCGGCGAAGAGCAACCAGACGGAAAATCTGTCCAAGACTGTCCTACGCGCTAAGCAGGCAATCTGGGCGGCAAAGGAGACTGCACGGCTGCGTGAGATGAATCAGACGTTAGCGACAGTGGAGCAGCTGATAGAGGCGGACCTTAAACGTGCGCTTGACGATCTGCAGGGTCAATTGGGCCGCGGGGAGATCGGCGAGACTGGGTTTTTGGAAGACCAGAAGGCTTTGCATGAGGATGCGGAGAAGAATATCCAGAATGTGCGCGAGGCTTTCCGGATTGCTTCCAACGGGGAGGTACAGGAGCGAGTATGTCGCCCAACCAAAAATCACACTTCCAAACTAGTAGAAACTGATGGGTCACAGATTGTCCCTGACTACTTAATCGACGGAATCACATTCGAGATCATGCATGACCCGGTCATCACACCGTCAGGGACCAGCTTCGACCGCATAGGAATTATCAAGTACATCGAGCAGTCGGGCGTCGACCCGATCACGCGTACACAGACGACAGTCCACGATCTACGGCCGAACTATGCGTTGAAAGCCGCCTGTGAGGAATTTTTGACCAAGAACGGCTGGGCTGTGGATTGGTAGTTGATCCGTGTGACACTTGCTTTCCTTCCTTCCTTCATATTCCTTCCTGACTGTTGTGTTTTGAGTACATTATTTTTGTTGGCTTCTGCATTGCCGGTGTTTGGCCTGGTTGAACTCGCATCTGATCTACTATTATGTCACATAGCGATAGCCCGCAGCGTGCTTTTTATCAGCGATGCATCATAACTACCTTACTTGCCTTACTTGTCAGATAATTAACAGGCATTACTGCTAGTCCATTGAAGGCAAAACATCATTTAAGCCAAGTAGATGAACTTTTACCCCTACCTGATGTCGAAACCAAAGGAAAAGAAAAAAGCAATCCCTACTCCCCAACGGAATCATCAAGCACCCAATTACCCCACCAAAAACAACACCCCCACCTAACCTTCAATCCCTCCTCATTCATCACCATCGCCCCCTCTTCCTCCTTCTTCCTCCCAACCAACACCTCGCCTAACAACATCCTCCATCAAAGCACCGTCGTACATTCCAAAACTCAACGCCAAAGAACACAAGAAACCAAGAGGAAAAAAAACAACCCTCCCACCCGAACAAAGAAAACCAAAGAAGAAAAGAACAATGTCCGTCCCCTCCTTCACGAGCGCCCTAACGGCCGCCCAAAACAAGGAAAAGTTCTCCGAAAAGGTCCAATCGCTCGCGGGATCCGTTAACGCTGACGCCTTCGCCGCTGCCGTTGAGGCCGTGCTTGCTGGCGGCGACGACGCAACCGTTTCGGGCGACCAGGCTGCGGCTCTGAAGGCCGGGTTCGAGTTTGCGACGGAGCTCGTCAAGGAACTTTCTCGGGATCCGGGGAATGAGGATAAGTTGAAGGTATGATTTAACGGCACCGCGCTCTGGAGTCTGGACTCTGTTTATTTATTTTTATTTTGGAGGGGTGTGGATGGGTGCTGTGATTTGGTTTGGACTGGAATGGGTTTTTTCGTTTGATTGGTTTTGGATGGATGGATGGATGGCTAATGTGTGCCTCTCTGGGTGTAGTTGTATGCGTTCTTCAAGCGCGCCAAGAACGTCACGCCTGAGCAGCCGGGGATGTTTCAGCTTGAGGTGCGTCCAAGTCCCTGTATTCCGGGTTTGTCGGCTTCGGTGTCAAAGATTGCTGACGAAGAGAATCGGATAGGCCAAGTACAAGTACAATGCGTGGAAGGAGATTAGCCACGTCAGCGAGTACCGTGCGCAGGCTCTGTACGTGCAGAAGGTTAATGCTCTGATTGACTCTGTTGGGTTCCGGCAGTAAAGGGAATGAAGTTCGCTTCTTCTTTTTTGTGAGTTTGTGTGTGCATCGCCGGGGCTGGATCGGGCTATGGAACTGAAAGATAAGAAAAGGAATGTGACGGTAATCTTGGATACGGGGGATCGGGTTTTGAGGACCATTGAAAACTACTACGTCTTAGCAGGTAGTGGCGGTGGTGGAATGAAGCTATGCTTGACATAGCGAATATCATGGGTTCTTTACATTATAAGATATGTATTGCTTGAATGGCATCTAACCCTCCCACGTCTGCCCGAGCCAGTCGGGCTGCTGGTGAGGCATCGTCGCGCACCAGGGGATATCCTGGGCGCTGTACGAAGTCAACGGTAGATCATACGGCATGCGGAGCCCAACAACAGCAGCCGCGTTGGATTCAGTACTGGGAATGCGCTGGGAAGGATCCGGATCATCCTGCTTGAAACACGGCACCATAGCTATCGACTGCCCCTGGTGCGCGGCAAACAGCTCAGGCCAAACCAGCACGCCAATTTCCCAACTGCAAATGCGTACCTCCCCGTTGGTATTGGCCGCTGCCCCCCACGCCTGCGTGGAGAGGTTAGCCGACGTAACGAGCGCCCAATCGATCGTCTCCATCCGGTCGTCTGTAAAGCGTATATACGTTTTTATGTGTGGTGCTGCGCGGCGTCGACCGGCATCTCGGACACCTGCCGGGAGTTCACCTGCGACATCGCCGGCCCAGTGGCGCATGTATGGTTTCAGGTACTGCAGTTGCTTTTGCTGTGCGGCGCTTTGTAGTTTCATGTGGATTGACCCGCCAGAGCTGTAGCCATTCAGCGAGCGTCGGACTTCTTCGGCTGTCGGGAAGATGATGGAATACCGGGGCCCTTGTTTTGTGGATGCGTTTCTAGAGGACGAAGAAAGTGCATCGAAGAACACGCCTTTCAACCATTTATCCGTCTGTCCTAGTGTCGCAATGGAAGACATCTGCATTTTGCTCTGGCGTTAGCATCTATGTATATAGCAGCAAGCGCAGCTGAGATCGAACCTGAGCAACGATATGTGGCGCCCCCTCTCTCTCACACAACGGGACATGGCGTAGAGCATCCTTGAGAGCTGGCCATCCCCAGACAGACTTCTCTGGCACGCTTGAAGCGTCGACCTTCAGCTTAGAAGGCACACTCGCAATCAACGCAGCTCGCACAGCACTGAAATCATACTTGGCAAGCTGCTCGACCAAAGGTCCCGTCTTTTTCGTTCCGTATTCTTTGAGGTATGCGAGCAAATCCCGCTTGAATCTCGCCCCGGAACCCCACGCTATAGATTTACTTTCCTCACCGTCTGTCCGTAGAGGAAGGAGAGGTGAGCGCCAGACTGCTTGGGACATGTTCGCCCAGTCGCCGGCAATCATGTTGGCCGTGTGGATGACGACCCTGGCAAAATTAGCTCCCTGGTGCTCCACACTTGATTTGGTAGGTAAAAAGGTCGCCTACTGAGCGAGATCATCATGCCTCAGCAGGATCATCATCTTCGAGTGATGCGTCCCAAACGGCTCGGGCATGTACGCCACAATTGGCTCGACGTTTGCATAGCGGCTGCAAGCTTCCTAGTTCCAATTAACCGCACCCAACCATTAGCTCCTTCCCACTTACGCCATCCATCCATCAAGCACGCTCCAACGCCGCAGTTTCATGATAGGTATAGATGGATGGACAAGGTAGGTAAAGACACACCTCAATCCGAATCCGGTTCTCCGACTCCCTCTTCCAGCTCCCATGCACAACCTTAACCTGCACCAACTCCCTAACATCGGCGTCAAACTGCCGCATGAGAAAATCCACATCGAACATGTAATTGAACTGCCAGCATTCGCGGATCATGGGATCCCCCAGGATATCCGGTAATCGGACCGTATCGACATTATTCGGATGCGAGGTACCAAAGCCCCGGATTTGAGTTAGCTGTATGGGCGAGGGGATGGATTCAGGAGCGTTCGTAATTTTTGTAGGCCGGGGTGTCTTGAGGTGCTGCTCCTCGTCGTAGTGCGGGGAAAGTGTCTTGCGGCGGGAGAGACGACATGGGGGCGGCGTGATGGAGCGGCGGAGGGATTTGAGGTTGGGGGAAGGGTCTGAAGGGGGTTTATCTGAAACCGGCGAGATTTTTGGCCGTTTTGCTGGACGGTCGAGGTGGTTGTCCATTATTATTGTATCGTTGAAAGAGAGGAAGACGGAGAGGCTGGGAACGGAGAGATAAGATAGGCCCGCGTGTTGGCAATCTGCGTTAATGCTTGTAAGTCTTCCCAGCGCATCCTGTTTTGGCTTGAATGATTTGAATAAAATCATGAATCGCAGTTGAGACATTCCACTCTGTCCAAAGGCATAATGCGATAACTGCCATGGACAATGTCCTGTCATGTTGGGAAACAGAACATTCTGGGCCCGCTCGGAGAAACTTAAGACTATGTCATAACATGTTCAGAACTTGACATCTATTAGGTTATTATGGACTGTGTAGTCTAATTTACACTCTAGTATAGTAGTTGTACATCTAATTATATTCAAGATCACCACAAGAACCGCTGGATCCTTCCAGGCTCCTGCGGCCATTCGAAACCGCCGTAAAGGAAGAGAGCCCCCGCCAGCACATTAACAAGCAAAAACCAAGCTGTCTCCAGAAACAATGGGAAATTGATGGCTGTGCGTGCTTTGAGGTCGTCCTTCTTGTCAACTCCCTGGCGGTAAACTACCGGCGTTGGCGAAGGTGGCAGATGGAGCCTCCACATCACCCAAGGGATGATGAGGTAACGAGGTTCCACTAGGGGAGCAGTGACGAGTGACAGAGTTGTTGCAACGAGCCACACAATGATGAAGCTCACGCGCGATGTCTCGTGTTCTTGCCGTTGACGCAGCATGATATGCTTCTTAAGATCAGCTAGGACTTCTGGGGAAATAGGTTCGGGTGCGGCAGCAGCTGCGGCCTTCTTCGATCCTTTCTGCTTGCGGTCCGACTTCTGGGGTGCCTTCTGGGCAGGCTTTTGCAGTTGTTGCGGCGATGGCTCCGATGGTGGCTGTCTTTTGACAGCTGATGCCAGCCCAGGCCGAGAGGCGAGAGGCGAGTATCCCATGGCGGCAATAATCATCCAAGCACCCAGGAAATAGATGACGGTAGCGATATATCTCGTATAAGGGTGGGAACGCAGTAAGATCCGGAAGACGTAGAATATGTAGTGGCGATTATCGGCAAGGGTGAATGGGTGGACGATGGTGTTGAAATGCACCACTGCTAGCATGATTGGAAGGACAATCAAAGCCGACAGAAGACTCGGAAGCCGTCTCCAAGAGACCTGGAAGCCTTGATCCAGGAACTTGGGTAGCATGAATTTCGGGAGCAAAATATTGGCCATGGGGGCCAGAAGGAGAGGCCATGAGAAGAAGAGGAAGTACGGCCAGATATACAGCATCTGGGCCAGATGTAGGCTAGCGGTATGGAACTCCTTATGTCCTATGTATAGTTAGTGTGCTAGTACTGGTTGATTGGCAACGCAAACATTTACCTAGTACAACACTGCCATTCCAAAGGACAAAGCCTCCGAAAGCCGCTAGAATGAACAGGTACGGGAACAGCGAGGTAAGAACAGAGCCTAGGTTGTTCAAAGCAACAGAGCATAATGAAATGGCAGTCTTGAGATAATCTGCGTCCCGATTAGCTGAGATTCTACTCGAGGAGGGAATCACATACCTGCGATTGTCGCGTCCAATACAAAAGGATCATACAGCTCGTTCTTGGAGCCAGCCCGCAAGATATCAGCCACATTAGCCGACTCGCAGGTCTTCGTAATCCTCCGAAGCCTCCGCACGGTCTGCAATCCACCAAAGAATACGGCCACCCAGAAGATATTGGTTTGTCTGAAAGCCAGCGCCGCAATCCCAAGGCCCAGGAAGACGACAGTCTCAAGCAGGCTTGAGCGTGGCGGCGACGTGCGCCACAGATCCCAGTTGTAGGCCTCAACAACCACCAGCAGCGCCAGGACGTCGGTGTAGTACAAGCCCGAGAAGAAGAACAGCGGCGGGAAGAGGCAGATGTTCAGCACCGTATGGCTCAGCCAAGCACCAGAAGGCCGATTATTCCGCTGTCTCCGCACAGTATCGAGCGCTGTCTGCAGTCTCAATGGGAGTAAAACGGCGGCTGCCGTGGCATTTGTTGCACGGAGTGTCGGCGGGTCAAGCTCAGTTGGGGATCCTCGCAGTAGCAGAATCAAAGCGCAGACCGCGTAGGAAAAGATGTATGAGCCAGGAGGAGTTGTGATTTTCGGATCCCAGTGCGTCCACTTGTGGGCCCAATATGCTTGAGCTTGTGGGATATGGAATGCTTCATCCAGATATGGCTCGGGGACGACGGAGTTGACTTGGTTCACCCAGACAAGGATCAACAGCAGTCCAAAGGGCACGACATAGCGGGCGGCCAAAGCCAAACCGGACCGTGGCTGGGCATTCATCATGCACGTCAATTGACCATAGAAGTGAAGCTCGAGCTTGAAAATGCAGGAAACATTCGTTCGAGGCCCGGGAAAACCAGCGGTCGAGAAAGAGTTTCAGAGCGGAGCTGCAAACAGAGCAAACCATTTCCCATGCCGAACATCATCTTTGTACTTTCTCCAACAAAGCCAGTCGACTCACAAGAAACGAGGGAAATTTTATAGCCATGAATGAATGCAATTGAATATTTACCCGACCCTTTCAATACTGAATTTGCCATCATATCCCATTTCAAACTGACGGGGCGATGGCCTTCCCCCTCCCGCGGGGCATTACTCCCCCGGAGATCTCCTTCCTGGCCGAGATGGAGATGGTCACAATAGTGCCTCGTCAGCGACTAGAGGGCCTTGAACTTTTAGGGGTGAGCCACGCTGCCGGCTACCGATACCCCGGCCCACCAAACCCGAGGATGCGAAGTACTGACGGTATCCATCTCAGGGCCCCGTTGAACCACTCATCCCTCCGCGCCGAACAACAGTCCCCCTCTGGCTTGCCCTCCTCCTAAAGCGCCAACGCCGCGCGAATATCATCCCTCCGCCATGGCTTCACCCGGATTCCCTCGCTCTCATCCTCGACATCGAAACCCAGCACCGCGACTACCAACATGCCTTCTCCCCGCCACCACCGCTTCCCGGTCAACCGAGTCTCCGAGACCGCGGCCAAAGACCGACTGCTCGCCCCCGGTATACCCCCGAAGGACAGCGCTATTTCCCTACACCACCATTTCTACCACAGAATGTGGCGCTGGATCAGCAGCCTGACGACGGTGAACCGTTGACGTTGCCGTTCCATTGGCTTGAAGTTGGCACTATGCTGCTGGATGTTGCTGGTGATGATTTGGTGGATCCGGATCAGACCAGGCGACTGCTGAAGGAGCTGAGAGAGGTGCGGTCGGCGAAGATACGCTCGGGGGTGGAGGTACTAGATGATGCGGCTACGGCGGCGGGTGGTGTTGCCCTGACTGGGGTTGGGGCTATGGAGATTGGTGAGGGGAGGGGCTTTATCAGCGGGGTGATTGACGGACTTAGGTATGTTTTTGTCATGAACGCATTCATTTGGGATGAACTCATACTGATGGTCGGTGAAGACGGATTGGAGCATCCAAAGAGCAGGCTCGGCGGGAGCAGATGGCAGAGGAAATGGCCAACGGTGGCTACGGCGCCACGCAGGATGACGATGATGAAATGGAGTTCTGATACAATGATTTGGGCTTCCGGAGTTACGGAAAAGGAATACGGACGGCTGCGTCTTCGCCTCAACTGATGAGTTTACTCGTATATATACCCCGTCATTCTTGGCTGTAAAACGCAGATGATTTGATTCAACCTAACACCATAAGCATGCAACGCTTTGCTGTAGAGTCCAAAGAAGAGGAGAATTTAGTAAGGATACAAGAGATAGAAATGGCCATGCAGTGAAAGGGAAATATAGAAAAAGCGGAGATGAAGTCGCTCTCTTCAGCTAAGTACACCCACAGCACCACCAGCCCAAACAGAAGTCAAGTCAGCAGCGCCATAGTGCAAAGTGAAATAACAGTCAGTAACCGGTAGTTACATTCTTTATTGAGCACTTCCCTGCTCCTTCTGCATCATCCTCCTGCGCGCCGCAAGGATCATATCATCCCTCCGCTTCTGGAGAAGACGCTGGCGCTCCTCCTTATTCTGCGACCAGCCACCTGATGAAGGCTGAGCAGGTTCCTCCCCGCGGTCCTGAGCGATCTTGGCGGCAAGGTTGTATCTTGTAATGAGGTCCTGTCCATCGGTCTTGGACGCCGCAGGCGCAGGTTGGACGGGCACACCGGTTGGAGGGATCGCAATCAGAGGTTGGAAGGATGGGGGAGGCTATCATGAAAAGCCGCCAAATTAGTATCATCAACTCATCAAGGATGAGCACAAGACCAGTTGGTGTGGGGTGTATAGCCAGCCGGCCGGCAGGAGCGGCAGAGGACCATAGAACATACCGTGTCTAATCCTCGGCCCGTAAGGATCCTCTCAGTTGTCGCCGCAACATTCCCCCCGTTACGCTGCAGATCCCACATGATGTCGCGTGTGTTTAATTGCGGGAACATTTGGGATATTTGTTCCACCTGCGCCGGATCAACGACGTTTCCGCGGGCGCGGGCTCGCGGACTTGGTGTAGCACTGTCGCCATCACGCTTGAAGAACCACCGGAGCACGAAGAAGGAGACGACGGCGAGGGTGAGGAGTGAGGGTATATTGAGGGACGGCTCGTCTTCGGGCATTCTGTTAGGCCGCGGTGTTGCTCCGCTTGCGTCAGGGGCAATGTCTGCGGAGTAACGAGTTCGAGAGCTAGATTCAGAGGTGTGACGGTCGGAAAGATATCGTAGGTGATTTTTCCCCTACAGTCAAGGTTGTCGGTGATGTCGCCTCAAGCTACGGAGCAGATAAGATGTGAGCTTGTCGCATGTGCAGTAAGGATTTGGAGGGGTGACGTTATGTCGTGGCGGACAAGTCTGAGGGTGAAAGGATGGTAAAAGGAGAGGCGGGTTTCAAAAGATGATAATTAGGTCTATTAGGGAGAGGCGCGTAAAGATTTAAGCCAACAAGGGGAAGAGGGGATAGTGATGGCGAAGTGCCAGAAAGTCGAGGATTATGGATTCTGGATGAAGGCGAACCTACCCGTCGTCGGAGGCGGAACAACGGGGTAAACGGGTACCTTAGATCACCACTGAAGTCTCGACAAATGTTCCCCGATGTGTCATTACACGTAGATCGTCAAAACTAACAATAAACAATAAATACAAGACCACAATGCTAATCCAGAATTGTCCATTTACAGTCTTCCAAAACACCGTCACCTCGACCGGATATCACCAGCACCGAGAACCCTCACATGCCTAACCCCGAAAAAAGAAAAAAAGGACCAAAAACAAATATTGTCAGGAGAAATCAAACAGCCGCTGCTCATGTGGGTTACCTCATGTCAGCTGGAGTGAGTGCTTGTACCACACTGGTACCCTCGCTGAATCTTGTCCGGAAGATTCGGTTGGCATTCTGGAACATGCCGTCTTTCAGGGAGACGACAATGAACTGAGAGCCCTTGAACCGCGTCTTGATCAGACGGCCGATATTCTGCGTGTGAGACAAGTCCAATGCAGCATCGACCTCGTCGAGGATGTACATCGGGGCCGGCTTGAACTGCAGAAGAGCCATGATCAGGGAGAGAGCAATTAGAGACCTTATTGATGTTGTTAGCCCATGTCTTCGAAAAGCAATTCTTTCCTGGTGGAGGGCACTTACCGTTGACCACCACTCAGTTCCGTCAGACTCTGCTTCCAGACCTTACCCAGAGATACCTTGACCTCCAGGCCGTCAGTGATGTCCTTGCCCTCAGGAGGATCCAACTTCGCAAAACTGCCGGGCAGAAGCTCCGAGAAGATTTGTCCAAAGTCGGCATTGACCTTGATCCACGTCTTGTGGAGAGCCTCCTTCTTGTACTCGTTGAGGTTGATGATGGTCTCTTCGATCTTGCTCTTATCACGGATGACTGTCCTCATCATGTTCTTCAAGGCGGCCTCTTTCTTCTCCACACTATCGATCATGTTCATGACCTTGGGGTTAATCTTTTTCTTCATCCCCTGGAAACGTTCCGTGACATTTCGCAGTGTAGCCTTGCACTCTGCGATGTTTTGGTTCTTGAAATCATAGGCCGTGTTTGGCCGTCCGAAATTATCTTTCTCATCCGCAATCCACTCATGCTCCTCTTCCAGATGTGCCACTGCTTGCGCTGCAGCGTGTTGCTCTTTCTGTAATTTTTCCAACTGGTGTCCGAGCTTCTGCATCTCCAGGCCTTCCTCCGTGATCTGTGAGTTCTTAGCCTGCATGGTCTTCTCTAGGTCAAGGAGTTCGTCGTCGAAGCCGGTCAGTTTTGCCCTCTCGTCCTCGAGATGTGCTTGTGCGATATCATGCGCATCCTGTCAGTGCATTAGCATGCTACATCTAAAATCTCCCAAGCGTCCAGAAGGTACCTTGATCCGAGCCTGTTCCCTTTCGAGCGATTGGATCTCTTCCATTTGAGCCTTCAGCGTGTTCTCGGACTCCGCATGTTGCTCCTCTGCTGCAGACAGATCGCTTCCGACCTGCTCCGACTCCAGCCTTGATGCCTGAAGTTCTTTGTGTAGGTTCTTGACGGAATTGGAGTTCTTCGACAGGCTCTTTTTGAGTGTATCAAGGGAAGCCTGAAGCTCTGCCAGCTTGCTGTCTTTATTATTGTCGAACTCACTCATGTCCTTCTCGATTCGTTTAATATCCTTGGATGCTTCGCTCTGGCGCGTCTTGGCGTCGGAAATGTCTTTCTTCAGCTGTTCAATGTTCGCTTTCATCTCTTCAACAGCTTGAATGATCTAGTCTAGTTAGCTTTACCCTCGCTAGATTGATGATGGCGCTACTAACCGATGTTGATGAGTTGCCGCCAATTTGCTCTTCCGTGAGCTTGATCTCGTGGTTCTTGAGGTCTAACTCTTGTTTGATGGAACGGACAGCATCGAGCTTCTTCTTCTCTTTCTTCATGGTCTCTTCCAGATTGGCCAGGACCCGCTCCTTGCTCTTGATTTCCCTCGTGATTTCGTTGAGTTTTTGCAAGGTCACAAGCATACCACTGGAGTTAGGTGCGCTACCGCCAGAGAGTGTACCGGACGGGTCGTAAACATCGCCGTCGAGGGTAACGCTCTTGATCCGAACTGAAGGGTCAAAAGTCACTCGCTTTGCGGTATCAGCATCGTTGCAAATCAGAGTATTTCCAAAGACGTAGTTCATAGCCGCGGTGACCTCCTCGTCGTATCCGATGAGCGACAAAGCCAAATCCACTTTTCCTGGGGCAATGTTTTGAGCGGCACCGATCTTCTCCGCAGACGCTTTGAATGCAGAGATCTTGTTCAAGGGGATGATGGTCACCCGCTTTCGAAGCTTACCCTTTTGGAGCAACTGCGTACCCGTATCGGACGAGTCAACAACGACGTTATACAAGCGGCCACCAGCACAGATTTCCAACGCTGTAGCAGCCTGTAGCTTCTCCTTATCGACGGTGAAAAGCTGAGCAACCAAGCCCTTAACTTTCGATCGATCAAAATTCGGGTAGGGGTCGGAGTAGTTAAAGTCGATATTAGCGACCTTCCTCTGGAGGGCGTCAGCTCCCTGACGCAGCTCACGAATGTCTCGCTGGAGGCTAGCTTGTTCTTGGTAAAGCTGCTCCTCTCGCCCAGGCTCGAATCCCACCCTCGCAAGTTCGGATTCCAGCTTCTTGGCGTGGGATTTCAGGCCTTCAAGGTCCTTTAGAAGACCCGAGTTTTGTTCCTTTGCCTTCTTCGCTCTGGGTTCCTCCTCCTTGATCCTCTTCTCCAAGTGTGCGATCTTGAGTTTGGCCTGCTCTTGCGCTGTGGCGGCAGTGCTTGCACGATTACGCGCGTCTTGTAGCTGGGCTTGGTAACCGCTCTCTTGGCCTTCCTTTGATGCGACACCAGTTTGCAACGTCTGGAGAAGTTCCTCTTTTTGCTCCACTTCCGCTGTTTGTGCGTCCAGCTCCGCTTTGGCAGCATCATATTGTGATTGCAGCTTGTCGTAGACCTTCTTTTTCTCCTTGAGGACCTTTTCCAAGTCGCCCACCGTTTTCTGGAACTCCTTGCGCTTTGCCTTTTCTTCATCGATGCTTGCCTTTTTCAGGTCAAAGACAGTCGTCAGACGGACAAGTTCATGAGAATGAGCCTTGACTTCATCCTCGAGGGCTTGGAATTTGCCTCCTTTGCGCAGCTCCTTATCCCGAGCCGCCTTTACCCTCTTCACATCTTCCTCCATGTGCGCGATCTCGCTTTTCAGTTTGGCCGCATTGTCCTCCAACGCTTGGACCTTGCGCTTCTTGCTCTCGCACTCCTCACCAGAAGCACGGAGTCGCTCGCCACTCCTCAGATAATCGTGCGCGACAACCAGGCGCGTCAGACGCTCCAAGTCATTCTGTGTCTGCTGGAAATCGAGAAACGCTCGCTTTTCGGCCCTCAGTTTCTCGAGTTTTGGCTCAATTTCCTCCTTCAGGAGTCCCTCAATTTCGCGCAGCTTCAGTTCCTTCTTCCCCATCGTCTTGACCGCCTTCTCCCTCCGATCCTCGAACATCCGCGTACCAGCCGCTTCTTCGATCATCGACAGAATCTCGACCGCCTTCATGTTCAACACCTTGGTAATCCTTCCCTGCATGATCAAAAAGTTCGGGTTGTTGATATTCAACTGAACGCTCTGGAATAAGTTCTGAACTGTTTGTTGCTGCGCACGATGGCCGTTGATCAAGTATTTACTCGTCCCGCCGAGTACAATCTGTCGCGTAACCGAGATGGTCGCATATTCTTCGAATCCGATCGGTGATTTCGAGGTGTCTCTGTTATCGAAAACAATGGTGACACTCGCCTTGGTCACACCGGCTTGGCCGCGCTTGTAGATGAGATCTTGCAGGTTCTGCGCGCGAACTGTGCTCATATTCGTGATACCGAGAACGAAACAGATGGCGTCGAGGATGTTTGATTTACCACTGCCGTTAAGGCCAGTGATTGAGTTGAAGGATTCATCCCTATAGATCAGTAATCAGCGACGCTGTAAATAATTCACCTGGGTATCGCCGCGCGATCCGCAAGTAAGATCGTGGATATGCGAAAACACACCATCCTGAAATGACTGTACGCACGGCGTACGATTTGAAGCCCTGCGACTGGGGTTAGCGACATATGACATTTTGATCGCAGCGGATGACGGAGAACGTGAGACTGACGTCGATAATAATCTCGGTGATCCTCATGGTTCCGGAAGCAGACCAGGCCCGTCAACTGGAGGATCTACTGCATGGAAGGATGCGGGACAATCGTCGACTTGGTTTTGCGGGTGATGTTTTGGCGGCGGGATCATGTGTTTATGCATTACCACATCGGGTATGGCGTCCCCGAGATAACATCCTTTGCCTGAGGGGTATCACGTGTCAGCACATGACTGTTCCAGCATCTGCGGGCTTTTGACTCCAGCCGCTCTCGGTCTCGAATCGAGTAACATACGAACTTGGAGGGCGCGCTTTGAGCAGAGTCGGGCCCGATCTTCAGTTGCTTTGTGGTACTGTGCCTTGTCCGCCAGACACTGCTGTACGCGAATGCTGGCATGCCATTGTGGTTTTGGTCTGCGGTTGCGTGTCCAACTTCCCAATGGCAAAGGCTTTTTTAACAAAATACAGCTCAGTTTTCCCATGTCTGAAAGAACAGCCAATGGAAGGAGACCGGGGCTTCTGTTATGCATACAAGCCCAAAAGCGCGTCCATGGTAGATGCTATGAAGCCCCAATATGGCGTAGAAAGACGCATTCCTACCGCAGCATGTTATCTCGAAAGCATACGGCATCGCCTAGGTATGCACACATCTTGACCTGGCATAGCCTCAACCAACATCTAGTTGGCTATTTAGGTTTCTTAGTGGTTACATCCGTTCTTATGGACAACGTAGCACCATATCCACGTTGCGGAAAGTTCTCGGAGACTTTTCGTACCTATCCAGTCAGCCCAGCCCTGCCCTGCAAATGCGCATGCACAGCTCCATTCGATATAGCTGCCTCTGGCAAAGATATATAAGGCCGTCTGGAAATATGCCTTCAATTTTTTATGATACCGCGCTCGCATCCCTCTTGCATTTGCCCCATGAGCAATAAGTTTACCTCCCAGTATACTATCCACCAGTCACTCTATAAGTACATATATAATCAACCACCACCACACCAACTTAGCCCAGCCGGCCCACAACCATGTCTTCAAGCACAACCAAAGCACAAGAAATGTCCTCCATCTTCAAGCTCAAAGACTTTGCCAGCCGCTACAAACTCGCAGAAAAAGTCACCGGTCTCTTCGCCCAACCGCTGATAAACCAGTCCGGCATCACGTCCTACCAAAAGCCACTCGTTGTTCTTGACCATGCCTGTGGAACAGGGATCATCTCTAGCACCCTTTATCGGATACTCAGCGAACAGGCCAGACGAAGCTGGCAGCTTACCTGCGGAGATTTCGCCGACGGGATGGTCGAGTATACGCGGCAACGGGCTGTAGAGGAAGGGTGGCACAATGCAGAGGTGAAAATTGTTGATGCGCAGGAGACGAGGCTTCCTAGTGGGCGTTATACACATGTCTTCGCTTCCTTTGGTGAGTTGCATGCATATGACGGCTTTATGCGAGTATTGTGCTGTGACGGTCGCTAACGAGTGAATTTCTATGTAGCATTCCCGTCATTTCCTGATGTTGGAGTGGCCATGAAAGGTTCGTACAGGACGGACCCATGACTCTGCTAATCACCCCGGCACTATAGGTAGTACCGTTCATTGCTAATGTTTCTGTAGAGTGTCTCCGGATCCTCCAGCCAGGAGGCACCATAGGCTCAGTCACCTGGAAGAAAGGTATACCTACCTGCTTGCTCACGAGCAAAACCAAGCTCATGCCCGATGAGAGCAACCCATTAGGTGACGGACTAACCAGACTACAGTCCCCTGGATAACCTTGATGAAATCCTCCATCGAAACGATCTCCCCAGAGCTCCAATTTCCGGACATCGACGAATTCCTGAACATGCTCAACAAGGGCTGGAACTCCGAAGGCAACGTGCACTCTCTGTTCGAGCAAGCCGGGTTTACGGATATTCAAGTTAACGCTGTAAGAGACCTCGTCTCGCTGCCTATCTCAGAACTCGTGGAGCTCAATAAGGCCATCCTTCCGGCTATCGTCGGCCAATGCTGGACGAAAGAGCAGCGACAGCAGTTTGAGGAGCATGTTCCTGCGGCAATGCAGCAGTTCTTGGAGCAGGAGTATGGGATTGGTGGATGCGTGCCGCTTGAGCCAACGGCTATTGTCGCAACTGCAAGGAAACCATGATGTAGTGTGCGCCATGTTCAGGTTATTGCCGGTCGAATCCTGAGGAAGATGAGTTGGGCCTTTTTGTGTGAGATAATTGGTACCTAAGTGGAGATGTTAAGGAGCTTAGATATTACTGGGTAAAGGGTCAAAAGAGTCAAAATGAGGACCTTGTAGCACATCTCACAATTAACAAAGAAGAGAGTGCCACAGAGGATGTAGGTCATTGATTGGTTTCAATAAACACCCTATTTACCCATTCACCACAACATATGTTGAGAAGAGAAACGCCCTGTATCAACAAGCACGGTAACACCCGAATGGCCGTAAGGAAACTGGAAGTGAACCTAACGCCATTGCTGATCCTATACCTATTGTACTCCTCTAGACATTCATGAACCGTGATGCGGAAATGCGACTCGTGCGAGTGTACGGTTCGGGTCCATTCGGTTGTCCAAATCTTCATATCGCAGGACGAACTCACGCTGGATAGTCCGAACAGTCAGCCTAGCCAGTCAAACAACATCATAAATGCGACATACCCGGACTTTCTTCCAGCTAGCGGGGTCCCATAAGAGGTAGACTCCCCGCTCACTGATCCCTCGTTCTACATCCACAGGCCCGGGATACGCTTCATCCCGCGTCAACCAGCATCGCTCAATCTTGTGATATCTCCATTTACGGCCCATCAACTCCTCCGCCGCAAGCTCTTGGATGGCATCTCTCGGCATGCTGTAGAAGATATAGAATAGCGTCTCGTCACTGAAACTGGGGATCCTTGACTGCAGAGGTTGTACTGTCTGTACGCTATAGCAAGCCGGGAGAGCAAAATCTTGCTCTAAAGGAATACCTGGAACCGAGGCAACAAACGGGGATGCGAATGTTGTGTGTAAAGGCCTAAAGCCTGGCTTTAGTCATACCCTCACAGTGGGTAACCGAGGCACACGTACTCTGGCTGATTCAGATCCAATCCCAACGTCATTAGGTCCTGGCCAACTGCGAGACTAGCGACATCGGCACTATCACTATGGATCATGCGAAGAAGACCCGCTAGTCCGAATCTGTCAAGCTCACTCATATCAGAGAAAGGCTGCTGTTCGCCTGAAGAATCCTGTGTCGGTCTGCTCAACCCTGGTGCTGGCATTGATTGCTGCTGGCTGGACACCCCGGCATTGTTCTGGTCCTCTTTTTCTTGCCCCGCAACACCGTTGACCGCCGTTTGGGCAGCCGGCGACCGCGACGACGCGATGCCTAGAAAGAACGATCAGCGCTCAAATAAACGCACCGAAAACCTGATGAGTCTTACCTGATGACGTTGCTGTGCCCGGCGAAGTTATTCGTTCTTGTCCATTTATCGTCGCCATGTTGCGATTTTGGGTTGACTGGCCTTGGTTGACGCCCGAAAACTGCACGTTGGAGGCGAATCCTCCAAATCCAGCGCTCTGCATCAATGAGCTCCGACGATCTTGTCCGATCTCCGCAGGAAAATTCCGGCCAAGGGGGGGGAATTCATCGATATTTCCCGTCTGCGGTTGCGCGCCACCACCTAATTGTCCACTGATACCTTGACCACCGTTCCGATAGTCGTCAAGGCGATTGGCAAACTGGGATCCGGACGGAAATACGTCGTCGTGTGCGGGTTGATTCTGTTGTTGTTGGAGATGAGTCTGCGTTTGCGGCCCTCGTGAAGGGGCTTGCGAAGAGGGATGTGGTTGTCGTTGAACAGGAGTATGTTGTACGGCGCGCTGGCTGGCGTTCGCCCATACCAAATGAGCCTGATTTTGTGCCTGAGATTGCGAAGGTGCTCCGGATAACGAGGGAAAGTCGCTAAACGTAAAACAAAGCATGTCTTAGCACTGCGCTCGACGGATATTCACTTTGGCCACAGGCCAAAAGGCCGAGTAGTCCATTTACTCACGATAAATCAAGGGGTGTAGCCGGTTGAGACCCGCTGAGGCTCTGCGCGAAAGTACCCATTGTTCCGATGTTGCGTTGTTGATTACCCTGTATCCCCGGTGTTCCGCTCACGGGCAAGTTGAAATTCCAGTTCGCTCCGCTACCTATTGACCGCCTACAGTTAGTTTTCAGGCAACCCCAACATCAGCTCAGACGAAAAATAGCGCAGTCGTACTCATTTTTCCGTTTGGCAGTCGTGTCGAGGCCAAGGTCGCATTTCGAGCTTGAGCTTGCTGCTGTGCGGGGAAGCCTGACATAGTCCGTATGGGCTGTGGACCTGGTCCTGGTGCATCAAAGAGCCGTCAGCGAGGAATATAAGGTGTCGGAAGATCGGTGCAAAGACAGGGCGACTGCATCAATTCAATCCCAGGGAAGCTTTGGCCAGGGAAGTAGTGCGAAGTGCGTCGATCGCTGCGGAGGAACCATCTACTGGGAGGGTTTGGAGTTGATGCAAGCGAAGGACAGAAACTTAGTCCTCCACATAAAATCCCTCTAAGCCTCCCAGATGATATGTGCGCCAGGACCCCAGATACGGGCCAGGCCAATGGGGCATAGCCTATACCAGAAAGGAGGCAAAAGGGAACAAACGAATTTAACGAACCTGGCCTATTCATGACGAAATCTCGGCCTAGTGAGGCTCTTGGTGTGATAGCGAGTCGGGGAATATAGTAGCAAGATGAATTCCACTGATAGACAGCCGAAAGCTCTAAGATCGAAGCGAGTTCCCAGGATGTCTCTTTGCCCACACTACTTATTGCGACGGCTCTGGAAAGCAAGTGGAGTGATTCTACAAACGCGCGCTTGTCAGTGCACGGACCTGGTAGCCGCGAGCAACCATTCTCGCAAGTTGCTGGACAAGTGTTACAGCAGATTTCTTGTTCACACCTATAGAGGGCAACTTATGTCTCGTACCTAGGTAGGTCAAGAAGATTAGCACTGTTCTTCAATCATTTGGTAATACTGGAACAAGCGCATATGTTAAACACTATTTTGGCAGGGTTAAAGCCAGTAAAACCTTGACTGTCCCTAATCAAAGGATCTACAGCATCTCTAAAAGGCCAATATTAAGACATTATGCTCGTAAACTCTTGTAGACAGCCTGATACTTTATTGTAAACTTTCATGCATTCAACTGTCGCCAGTGCCAGACGTCGGAAAATAATTGCACGTGACCTAGCCGCCAAAAAGTCAGCTCCCGCTAGAGCCCCAAAGGAGGATCTCAACCTTGTGGCCGCGTCCGTTCAAGCCAGTCCGGTCTTGTGGTCAACAATGAACAGTCAATCCGTCGTGCGGCTGGCTCGCCAGTATGGAGCGCTTCCTCTGGCCGAATTGCCTCCGCCATATCTTGCACCTTCTCTTCACTTTCCGCTGAACCGGTCGTCCGTCCAGGTTTCGAACTTTTCGTCCACCGCAGCACCGGCTGTCGGCCATGGTCGTGATCTGAGCAAATCTCGTGGAGTCTCAGCAATTCACCGTACTGGGCCTAAATTCCGACTCGGGGCTCTAAAATACCCGCTGCCTAAACCAGTTTCGCATGAAAAGCTCGAAAAGCGAGAACCCACTCCCGATCATGGACTATGGGGCTTCTTCCCCAAAGACCGAACAGCATTGAGCACGCCAGAATACGATGGCGCCCACGGTTAGTCTTTGGCTCCATCTTGCCGATCACGTATCTACATGCAGTTGTGCTGACTGAAGAATACAGGTCGGTCCTGGTCCATCCAAGAACTCCGCGAGAAGTCCTGGGAGGACCTCCATTGTCTTTGGTGGGTGTGTCTCAAGGAACGCAATCGAATTGCCACGTCCAATCAGGAAAGGAAGCGTCTGAAGGCCGGATACGGACAGTGGGAAGCTCAACAGCGTGCTCGAGCGGTAGGCCTTTCGACTCCGGCGTTAAAGGATACCTCTATGATTAGCTGACACACGAGTTATTAGATCCGCGTCACGCAGCAAGGGATCAAGCACGTTCTCCGAGAGAGATGGTATGCTTGGGAAGACGCCCGAAGGCTCTATGAGAAAGGATACCGACCCCAGGATGAGGAGGAAGCAGTCGAGTCTGCCACTGAGTCTGACACGAAGCCGGTCACCGAGTCCGCCACCGAATCTGCTGCCGATTCTACGACAAAGTCTGCATGAGCTAGCTTCAGATGTTTGTTCTAGCCTTATTCCAGCATTTCAGTCTAATCATAGACACTGTACTTATTACGTGTAGTTTTAGGATCCTCAATAGTATTATGATCATTGTTGGCGAAGCGAGCACGCGCTGCCCAGTTTATTGTATACATAAGCTCACATCTGTATAGAGTGCAAGTTTACTCCACTGAGAATAGGCCCAGTGGATCTGAACCATGTCAGCAGATGTCGCCTCGAGATTACTCCTTTGATATGTACTACGTTCCAAAGATATACAGCTATGATTCAAGGGCAACGCCCTATTGAATTGGAGTGCAAGAAAATACAGCAATAGGTCGGATGTATCAGCAGTATCCGATCACCGAGTGAAAGGCTATCGCCAGGAAGGCATCCAAAGAGGGCATACCGCCATAGATAAGGTTGAAACAACTCCGGATGAACAAAGCAGAAACACAAATCCACCCACAAAAGCAAGAGAGAGTCGGCCATTCCTGCTAGCCGCGCTCTCAGTACCGCACAGTGCCATCACCGAACATAATGTCATAACACTGCGGATGATGGGGCATACCAGCTCTCTCCATAAACCACTCTAGACGCTGCATACACATATGGTCCAGCTGCGTAGGGAGTACTGTTGTCCAGTCATCGATAGACGGAGTCCGGTCCTCGAAGAGATGTTTCTCCAGATTCCTGTCAATTTTAACGTACTTTGGAAAATCGACTAGGAGACTGATCCAGAGACTTGGGGCATCATCTGGATGGTGCCAGTGTGCTCTGTAGTCACCGTAGACGCGGATCCGTCTTTTGAATCTTTTTTTGAGACACCTTTCTACCTTCTTCTGGAGGTCTGCGGCAAACTCGCAAGGGTCGCCATCGTAGCGGTAGATAAACTGGCACTTGAACACCACGGGCCAGACGTTCTTGTTATACAAGAGGTGGCCTGCTGGGACTCCGCTGTACCACAGTTGGGTGCTGTGGACCACACAGTGTGGACAAGTGAAGCCGTCGATGGTGCAGTCCATTTGAGGTTCAGACATGGTGGGCTTGACTCTGAGGAAGTAGAGAACTTAAAAGGTGATGTTTGCATATTGTCGGGTAATAGGCAGGACTATCATCCGGCTTTAAATATTGTCTGATCTGAGGTACATAGAGCGAAGTGGAATAGAAAGAAACCTTTCACGGCTCTCTCTTGGTGCTGTATTTATATAGGACATAAAGGTTTTGTTGCTTTTGTCTCTTGCTTGGCTTTGGCTAGCACAGGCACGAGCACAGACATGACAGATGGCGGGTCTTTCAATTCATGAAACCAGCGAGTTTCAAGTCCTCAAGGGGCTCCCGTTCAGTGGAGGATGCCTTAGTGGACCGGGGCTCTTTGGGAAAGGTCATGGGAAGATGGGAGGGGCATCACGGAAAGGGGTAAGGAGTCCTGTGCCGTGGACACCTAGTCTTGTAGATAGTTTTAAGGCCACTCCTGAATAGCATCTTGGATGATTATTGATGATCTGGATGGTGTTACCTTATATTATTAAGGTAACTATTTGCCAGCACCTCAATATAATTAGGTATACACCTGGGCATAGTTAGTTGGTTGGAATGAGGATCCGCGGGGCTTTTCCAGGCTAGACTCTCCCGGGACACCACTGCCTAATGGAACTATTGAGTATTATTGACGCCCTCCTTAGCCTCCTTTCCACCTCACCGCTGACCTGGGCTCCCCCTCCGCATCCTTTATTCTTCCACTTTGTCTCTCCAGTCTTCTTGTTTTATCCCTCCCTTCTGTCTTTCATATATCCACCTTCTATTATCGCCTTTCAACATGGATGAGATTTCTCCCGAGTATGACGTTGTCGTCCTCGGCACTGGTATGTACCGAACTCTACCTACCCCGCGGCGTTGACGTCGGAGCTCACAACTTTCTCTAGGCCTGTCGGAGTGTGTCCTGTCTGGGTATGTACTACGATATCGAGACATCCTCATCTGGACTGTATTAATCTTGCTTCAAAATACAGCGTTCTCAGTGTCAAGGGCAACAAGGTGCTCCATATCGATCGCAATGATCACTACGGAGGGTGAGTTGGCAACCCCACACCCAAGCTCTAAGAGCATCAACCCGCTAACATCAACTCAGCGAAGCTGCTTCAGTGAACATTGAGACTGTAAGTTTGACCATACATTGTGCTTATTCGTTGCTAACGTTGTCTTTCCACAGCTTTTCAAGAAATACGGCAACGTCCCCGCCGGCGAGGAGCCCTGGAAGAAGTATGGCCGTGTCAACGACTGGAACGTGGATCTAGTGCCCAAGCTGTTGATGGCAAATGGCGAGTTGACAAACATTCTGGTTTCCACCGACGTCACAAGATACCTCGAGTTCAAGCAGATTGCCGGCAGCTACGTTCAACAAGGAAAAGGCCCGAAGGCGACTGTTGCTAAAGTGCCCTCCGATGCTTCGGAAGCTCTGCGCTCGTCTCTCATGGGCATGTTCGAGAAGCGACGGGCTAAGAAGTTCCTGGAGTGGGTTGGCGAATTCAAGCAGGACGATCCATCCACTCACCAAGGTGCGTTATTGGGCCGTACTTTTAAGCCGCCATGCTAACAAGAGGCAGGCTTGAACATCGCTACATGCACGATGAAGGATGTCTACGATAAATTCTCGCTGGAGGACAACACCCGTGACTTCGTCGGTCACTCGATGGCTCTGTACCAGAGCGACGACTATATCACCACTCCGGGAATGGCTCCCGACGCCATCAACCGCATCCGTCTGTATGTGAACTCGATGGCCCGGTACGGAAAGTCGCCCTACATCTACCCCCTGTACGGTCTGGGTGAGCTTCCTCAAGGCTTCGCTCGTCTTTCTGCCATCTATGGAGGTACCTACATGCTCAACACCAGTGTCGAAGAGGTTCTTTACGACGAGAGCGGCAAGGTCTCCGGCATCAAGGCCACAATGAAGGACCGCGACGAGGGCGGCGAGACCATGAATTTCGAAACCAAGACAAAGAAAATCATCGCAGACCCATCCTACTTCCCCGGCAAGGTCAGGGTTACTGGCTACCTGTTGAAGGCGATTTGCATTCTGAAGCACCCCATCGACAAGACCGACGGCAGCGACTCCCTGCAGCTCATTATTCCCCAGTCGCAAGTTGGACGGAAGCAAGATATCTATATTGCCATGGTCTCGTCAGCGCACAACGTCTGCCCTAAGGGTTACTACATTGCCATTGTCTCCACCATCGCCGAGACAGACGCCAACCACCACCTGGAATTGGAGCCCGGGTTTGAGCGCCTTGGTGAGATCGAAGAGAAGTTCTTCGGTCCCCCGATTCCCCTGTACGAGCCTGTTGAGGATGGCCGGAAAGACAACATCTACATCTCCAAGAGCTACGACGCTACCTCTCACTTTGAGACCACAACCGGTATGTCTACCCTTTTCTATTTTTTACGTTGAGTTAGAGAAAAGCTTGAGCGAGAGCTGACTTGAGTAGATGACGTGCGGGATATTTACCGACGTGCGACGGGCGAGGAACTTGTCGTTGAAGGCCTCCGGGAGGATCAAAGACTTGCACAGGATTAGATTATTCACCCGTGTTGGAAGGAGTAATATACAATCGCGTTGGATGCTTTTGAATCGAGCTGTAATATCCTCTGCCGTTCTTTTCGCCCCATCCGTATCATGTTAGAGTATTACACACTCTTTTACCGTGGTCCACCCCGTCTTTAGTAAATGAAACGAAGAACATGCATACATGCAATCTCCCACAAACAAACATGATCAGGTATCTGAAAACAGTCTCTAGACTCTAGTCTATAGCACTTTACTCCCATCTGGCCCAGTAACCAACTGCACCGGATTAAAACCAGTTAAAGTCTCCCCTCATCTGTATTCGCCTTCTCATGATCCGAAACCACACAAACAGCCCCATCCTCCTCCCTCAAAATCTCACTCCGGATAAGCGCCAACCTCTTCCCCGTACTCACGACCCGACACACAAGCCTCGCCCTCGTCCCCTCCGGCAGGGGACGCAGATAAGTAACATCCAGATGCCGACTGACGCCTCCCAGGCTGAACAACCCGGGCTTCGAGATCCCCAAAAGGATCACCGAGGAAAGATGGTCGATGATCGTCGCCGCGCACCCGCCGTGCAGGTTACCCATCTTGTTGCAGTGCTTCGGGGCGACGGTGAAGGTGAAACTGATTTTGGCTGGTGAGGGTGACGCGGACTCGAAGGTGAGCTTCAGCGCTGTGGCGTCGATGTCCCAGCCCTTTTTTCCCGTCACAGTCATTCCTCTGTTAGTACTATCTTGCATTGTACGTAATGGTTGGTGGTGGTGGAAAGTAGATGGTGTAAGGTAAGGTAGGTACATAGTGTTTACGTACGACTTCATCATCATCCCTCTCAACGCTCTTTGCGATCTCGTATAGGTGCTCTTCGAATTCGGATAGGGGTCTGTTTGGGCGGGTGAGGCCGCGGGGTTCTGGGGCCATTCTTTTAAAAGGCTAAGGTTTGCTTTTTCCTCGTTTCTGTTTGGTCTATGATCCGGGGTTATTTGGAGTGGGAATGATGTTGATGGAAGGGGGTGTCTTCGGTTGGATTGTTGGAATGGGTTTATTTAAGTTGTACGGAGTACTCTGTATAGTACAGGTCTAGAGTCGCATTGTTAGAGATGCCGAGGTTGAACGGCTTCGTTTTCGGAGCCTCCGCACCCCGGATTTTCGAACTGAGAGTCCACTTCTCGGATTTGGGGGGCTTGGAGGTTGATGAAGCATGTTCAGACTGCGTAATTGGGAAAGTTAAATTTTTGAGCGCATCGAGAGAGAACTACTATGAGGGACGCTTTATATCTAATTCGGAGTGTGGTTGCCTGATGGAGGGCAGATCGACTCCGCCCTATCCTACCTTAGAACTCAAAGTGAAATAACCTGAAAGAAGTACCAGAGAGGGGCTCTTTGTGGAGCAAAGAAATGGCTGCGATATTTGACACCAGGCCCACAGAGCTAAGCACCAAGGGAGCTATGTACAATTCGACCAAAAAAAGGGCAGGTTGGCAGACCTGTCTGCCAGATATGGAAAACATGCATGATCGGGTCGAAAGATATGTCTGCCGTTGCGCCAGAAACTACTGCAATTCCAGTCGAGGTTACCACGGAACTGGACTGGCCGCAAAATCGGAGTCACGCCAGCGATCAAGCTGGGTCTGAGGATTGTACAAGCCACGGGGAAGTAGATTTCAACAGGAATACCCGGATCGGTAGCCATATACAGCTCGGTGCCGAGAAGGCCCTGGGGCTGTGCCCAACTGTTGCCCAAAAGCTTCAGATTTATACACTGCATGTGTAGCTCTGAGCTCCGCCCTCAATGCGCGCGGCGTGGTGGGCGACCAACTCACGGCGGAGAACATAGTGCCACCGTTGTTGCCCTCCGCGAGTTCATCCTTACTCCGGTAATCCGGAATAGTAGAGCCGTCAATGACCCCGACTAGAGGGATCTTGAAGCTTTCCAACGTCGTGTTGTGAACCCGCTAGCTGCTGGCACCGCAGTCTACCAGGTAATCCAGCCCCGGTAGGAGACACCGTGAATGACCACCTTAATTACCTTGGCGAGTATTGAGCTAGATGGGATAAGCTGCGCCAACCCATGCATAGGTCAGCGCTTCCGGGGATGAAAATGGCATAGACCCCGAAACGAAACAGATATGCTCCAGGCTTGACATTTCTTCAGCACGTCCGTCGAGCTGTGCTTTCAATCAGCTTCTGAGAATTGGGCTCGTTTTGCATTCTGAAGAAAGTCATCAGGATTTGTGGGATTGGCTTCTCTTCCTGATATGTAGGCGACTATGGCCGGTCTGAGCTTAAGGCGAAATAACCTAGCACTCTGCTATGGTCATTTCCATTGCTTGTTTTTCTCAGCAAGAAAACCCTCAAGGTAGCATGAGTGCAAGATGGCAAATATGTCGTTTGTGTCTTGGTCGACCTGAGTTGCGAGCATTTATGAAGGTGAGCAAAGACAACCTGGAATAATAATAATAATGAGGCTGGCCTGGGCTTGGCTTCATATCACGTGACTTGGTTTCCCATGCTGAATCGAAGCTCGACTTCCGACTATTGTGGTATATATTATTGCATTTCACACGACTTCTCCACCCCTCAAGCTCGCTGCTCCCAGTTCATCGAGGGTCGCCCGGAGTGTCGCCATATTCTACATTCATCATGGCTACTGACCCCTCCCTCCAAGATCCCCTTCTGGCCCTCCGTCGCGCGATTGCGGCTGGCAGCTTGCCCACTCCGACGATCTCCTCCGATCTTTCAACCGATACTGCAACGGAGGATCTAGCCAAAGCCACCCATCTGTACTTCCAACATCCGTTACCGCAGACTATCCCGCTGAATGCGCCCACGCGCTTTGTCTCGAGTTCATCCGAGTCCCCTGTCGACCTCCGCGGTATCTTCTTCGCGTACCAGAAAAAGGATGTCGCGATTCCCGAGTATATCACTTCGGTACAGGAACTGAATGAGGCGCTGAAGCAGAGGGAGCGGGGAGAGGGTGTGCCGGAGGAGAAGGCGCAAAATTTGACGTTCGTCGAGCGCCTGGATCTCATCACTTGGTTGGAGGGTGCTTCAGATGAAAGTGAATATATCAAGCCACTGGAGGGTGCTGCGGGTGTTGCTTCAACAGAGGCTCAAGCTCAAGCATCTGGTACTACTGGCCCCGGGGCAGCTGCTTCCGCTGCCCCTAGTGCTGCTCCTGCCGCAGGGGCTGCACCCGGGAGGCCAGTGAAGGTCATTGATGCCCGGCTTCAGGAGATCTATAATGGGGAACGGAAAATGGGTGACCGTAACAGTGTTCTCCGGGGCATCAAGCAGACGGTACGGCTCAAGGAATTCTTTTGTGTTGACCAAAACAGAATACTAACTCGGCAACGCAGGACTTCTCGCACGTTCGCAAAGTCGCCGAAACCTTCCTCGGACGGAATCGCTCACGGACAGGCCAATACCCACCAGGTGCCAAACCCGGCACAAAGCCTCATGCCATGGTCCCAGCACCATCAGCCGGCCTCTCGCAGCCCCGCAAAGGCGGCTCGAAAACCCAGGACCCCATCATCCTCCTCTCCCCATCCGCCTCATCCCTCATCCGAATGTCAAACGTGCGCTCCTTCCTCGGCGACGGCGTCTTCGTCCCTCCCGACCACCCCACGTTGGCCATGCCCAGCGCCTCCAGCAACATCCTCTACATCCAACGACCACTGTCCGGGATCTCTGACCCTTCCAGACGCGCCCTTAGCTCGCAAACCCAGTCCCGCAAACCAACCCGCTTCATCCTCGTCGACAGCACCGCAAACTTCAAACCCGACTACTGGCAACGCCTCGTCGCCGTCTTCACCACCGGTCAAACCTGGCAGTTCAAATCCTACAAGTGGTCTTCGCCCCCGGAGCTCTTCAAGCACGCCACGGGCATCTATGTCGGCTGGCGCGGGGAGGACATCCCGCGCGAAGTGCGCGGCTGGGGCCGTGGCGTGCGCTCCTTTTCTGTTGAGCGCTGGGACGACAAAGGCGGCGTCAATGGTGCAGGGCGCTGGCGGGACCGGGAAGTCGTAGAGGGGATCTGGACGGCCATTGAAGAAGGGATGAAATTGCGGGGATGGGGGTCGAAGTGAGCCAGAACTTCTTTTCTTCTTGTTCTTCTTCTTCTCTCTTTAACTCTGATTCATTTCAAATTGGACTCTGTAAATGGGCGTTGCGGATTCGGCGTTTATTTTTTTCTTTCTTTCTTTCTTTTTTTTTAACTTTTCTTCCCCTATATTTGCCTTTGCATTGTACTCATATCATATCATATACACTTGCTCTTGTCCCTTTTTTTGGGGGCAAATAGTTGGACCAGGTAAAGACTCGAACAATTCTTATGGCATTCATTGACTTGAATGCACGAAGTGAGATGACTTCCCCGCGTTTGGAGGGGATACAAACCATGCTTAGGGCGCGCCCTCCGTTCTAGGCTGCTAGAGATGGTTTTTTTTGTTCAGGATCTCAGAAGAGTACAGCCCACCTGGTGTTTTACCTGCCTACCGTACTACTTTAGTATCTCCATATTACCTATCCCGTAATGATCTCCGAAGATGCGTCCAAGTAATAAAGCATAGAGTAAGTCCTGGAACGTTATCCTTAACCCCAACGAGAGACAGATATTTCCTGAATTTGCTGCATTTCTGTCTGTCTGTACATCCTACCCTAGATACAGGAATGGCAGGAGAAAAAAAAAAAAAAAAAAAAAAAAAAAAAAAAAAAAAAAAAAAAAAAAAAAAAAAGGAAACCAAAAAGGGTCATGCAGACACGCTGAACCCCAGGACATGCAAATCAAATGCGAAAACTAAATGCTCAATGCAGTGTAGAACATATGACAGGCGTTTACCAAAGATAATCACAAAAGAAATAAGAAAATACGTATAAAGGAGATACGTCTTGAATCAAATCATGCATATATGCAAGAAGCAGAGAAAGGAAACGCCACTCTAATGCTGCTCAACACATTATCTTTTTTTTTCAGCCTTCCATGTCTGGATGGAAGCCACAGTGGAAGAGGAATAACAACAAACGAAAATGAAGGAAAATAATCTCAACAAGAACCGGGCGCAGGCATCTCTATAACATGATCCGTGGATCATAACGTCTTTCATATCTCGTGATGGCTCGGAAATCAAGGGTCGAGGGCGGGAGAGGCGTGTCTCGTGTATCGAGTGTAAAGAAACAATGCGGGAAACGTTCATGGCGCAGGCATGTAGAGACGGATATTAAAAACGGTGTTGTGTCGAAAAGTACTCATGGCCGAGAAGGTATTATCATTCGGTGGTCATGCTGTTCGCGAGGGTCTTCCTTATTATCATGGACGTGCTGAACGGCTCATCGATCGCTCCGGAACAGGAGCAGGGGTTGGCGAGTAGGATCTTCCACCACCGAGGAAATCATCCACGTCGTGTTCTTGAAGGATCGCAGAGTACTTGGGGTCACGCAGGAATTTTGGCACCGAATCCTGGTAGCAGTTAGGCAAAGACCATGTGACTATTTGGGTTCACAACACTTACACTTGACATCAACTTGAAAACGGATGTCTGCGCCATCTCAAACAGCTGTACTACCTCCTGGAGGCTCTTGAACATGGACTCGTCGTCGCCCACCGCCTTCGTCATCCGACTGGCGAGGCTATTGCGCAGCGCGTGGTCAATGTTGAGTTCGCACGGGGAGCCAGGCGCCAAAAACGCGTTGTAAAGGCCTGCACCTTAGTTAGATAAATGATTTTCCTCTTCTTTTTAGTTATTTATGGAGCAGCGACATACCATATGCTGCCGCGAGCGTTTCCCGTACAGCGTCGGGCTTCTTGAAATGGCCTACCTTCTCATGTTTGTGATACTGTGAGGTAAATTCGGAGACATCGATGTAGAATGACAGGTTCTCTTCACAGAGTGAGAAGCGGAGGAATTCACGGAAAAGCAGGCGCAGGGCGGGGTCATGAAGGATATGGTTAAGGCGCGCATTGTTGGAGTCTCTCGGGATGCCGCGGCTGTCATAGGTCGTGGTCTCACGAGTCTTGTCACGAGCAATCCATCCGCAGACGCGCTGTCCACGCTCAGTAACACCATAGATCGCATTCTTGGAGGGTTGGAAAGCAACTATGGAGTTCTCGGGCTGAGGTATTGAACGGTCTTCTTGTAGTACGCTAATCAAGCCGTACTTGACAAAAAGCTCTGCAATCAGAACTGTCTCCCGGCGCTCGATGGTGGTCGAACAATCCATCAGCCAGTCAACCGCGGCCTTTCCGGTGAATGTATTGGTGAGGATCTTGTCGCCCACTTTGCGTTCCCTGGCCATTTTAACGCCAACCAATCCATTGGCATAGTCACTTAGCGAATCCGAATCCGAGGTCGAAACACTGCTCTTCACGTTAGGCCCGTCCTGTCCAGCGAATCGACGGAAGATAACCTCGATCGTAGCTCGGTCGTGCGAGAGTTTATCGGTTTCGGTATCTCGTTCCAAATTGACCAGCTGCATCGTGTTTCGCGGCGACTCCAGAACGTCAATCACATGGCGTGCAGTAATCCCATTTCTTTGACAGAATCTTTGTAAGATGTTAATGCCCTTTGGGGTAAGCTGGTACAAGGCCCCCTTCAGTGGAAACATTTGAGAGGATTTTCCGTCGACCGACTCAATGAAGCGAGCATCAACGAACCGTTGACACACCGAGCGGGCCATTTCCTTTGCCATTGAGAACGTGGTTGTTGTAGTGGTGGTTACGATACGAGACGGGTCTTTTGGATCGGGCATTCGGTTGGATTGGGAGAACTTGAGAGAGCCCAGATTGTTGATGGCTTCCTCCGAGGTGAATGTATGGTCATATTTCGTGAATCGTACGCGGTGAGAATCTAATTTCAAGCTGACCATGAGAGTGGAAAACAAGTCCATAAAATCCTGAGAGAGCATTCTTGTCAGTAATTGCGTTCCAGGCCCCCATGACATCTACACCCGAGCATGTAATCCATACCTTTGTAAAAGGACGGTCATCTTCCGTCATGCGCAACAGCCTTGACGACGTTTGATGCATTTTGGCTGGCGACAAACTGACCGCAAAATTCGGTCGCTGCTCGGAGATAGGTGGCACAAATTGGATAGTCTGGCGGCGCTTGTCGGTAGTAGTTCGTGGTTGCTCGGTCACGGCTGAGGTATAATCACCAGGAGTAAAAGTCGATTGCTCACTGCTGCCGTTTCCGTCAAGCACTGGAGATAGTGGGGTAAAGCCCGATAGTACTTCGCCAGTGCTGAGTTGCGAAGCCTTCCGCGAATGTCTCCTAAGACTGCCGGATGAAGCGGAGTGACGGAGAGTGTAGTTTCCGGTCGATCCAATAGCTGAGAGGTTTGCCAAAGCGCTAGAAGTCTTTTCCCGCGCAAGGGCAGCGAAGGAGCGTCGGTTCCGCCGCGAGATCGAACCGATTACTGAGCCGGTGAAGCCGACTGACGGGGCGGAAGTTGTAGGGTCGGAAGTGGGAAGGTCGGAAGTGATGGAGGACGAGGTGGAAGTGCAGGTAGGGAGACCGGAGTCGACTACTGTTGAAGAAGAGGGCGGGACAGTGACAACAACAGCAGACGAAGGTTGGGAGATCGGAGGCTGATATTGAAGTTCTGAGGAGGGAGGGGATCCTTGGTTGAGGGGAGCGGGAGATATGGTTGGCATTGAATAGTGTGAACCAGGGTGGGTGAATAAAAAAAAAAAAATAAATAAAATAAAATAAAATCAAAAAGGGAAGAGAGAGAAGAAGAAAAAAAGGGAATTAAAATAAAGAAAATGATGGAGATAGAATGGAAATCGAATGGAAATCGAATAAAATAAAATTACAGTACAGAACCGAATCAAAAATCAAACTAAAACGGGAGGTCGAAAAACGTAGGTAGGGGAAAACTCGGGGAGGGGGGAAGGGAGTGGAATTGGAGGAGGAGCAGTTGTGAGGTCAGGTCAAACCATCAAGAGAGCTTGGGACTGAGCGGGAGGGAGGGAAAAAGGGAGAGGAGACTGGAGGGTGGAGGGTGGATAAGGGAAAGGTGTCGCAATCAAATGAAACCAGAAAATTATAAAACAAAACAGATTGATTCCCTCTTGGAACCTAAGTCTAAGTAAGATTCAGACCAGAGACAGCATAGCATGGGCAAGAAAGGGGCAGGAAATCAATGAGAAAAAAAAGGACGGTGAATTTCTTCAGTCTTTTTCTAAGTTCTAGATAGCAGTCTGACAAGGTTTCTGAGCATCAGCAATTAATCAACATACTATTTATGATTATTCTTTGGCTCCCCCTTCCCCCCCTCTTCCCCAAAGACAAGGAAAAGGAAAGCTGACTCTGGAGTCTGATTACTATTCCTTCCTTCCTCCAGGGGGGTGTGCTGATTATTGTGAAGACTCGGCCTGTCATTCCTGACCCACAGCGCACGCGGACCTGGACAGTTTGAAAATGCACCAGACAAAGGGAAAAAAAAAAAAAACGTGGGCCAAGAAGATGATCAGAACCAGGCCTCTACTAGCCTCCCTGCAGAATTCGGTCTGTATCACAGCATCCCATCTTTCCAGATTCTCTCACGATTTCGAAGATATTGAAATGATTTCTACCCGGCTTCTACGTAGCTTGGAAACACGTTCTTGGCAGCTTGTTTCTCCTTCAGCAGTATTTCAATATGATATTGGTTTAATTGATGGTAACTGCTCTGGACTACATACTATAGTACCGATAGTACTAGGAGACGGTAGATCCAGTTCTAACCTACCTAAGGCTACTAAATACCTACCTAGGTCAGGTTTGAAAGTCACTAAGGTGCTACTCCCTTTAGTACTAGTACTACTTGGTACTAGCAGGAAGCGAGACGGTAAGCTGATACGGTAATTTGACAAGCCTGAACTTTCAGGTCACCATAATGTAGTCGCACTAGTGGTACGAGGAGCGTCTTGACTCTTGTACCTGGACAAAGTTCAGCGAGCTCAAACCCAATCTGTCCTGGATTCTCTGATCGCATCTTACTAGTTCGCCTGTCTTGCATCTTGAAGTCCGAAAGTAGCCTACCAAGGGTACTACTCATTATTGCAGAGCAGGAAACCTACCGTGACGTACGATATCTAGGTATCTCAATAAGAGACCAGACTCCTCCAAAGCTGCATCACCATAACGTGGTCGCCGGAAAACACAAGCACTCCCGGTA